>CALZFC010000291.1:307500-310000 GCA_945643635.1 Allodiplogaster sudhausi | reverse complement strand
TCTGATGTAGTTGCCAGCGAGTGCGAGTCTCTTCAATGATGTGAGCCCGTCAAAGGCAAGCGCAGAGATGTTTTCGATTAGATTGACACGCAGATCGAGCTGTAGAGAGAAGTTATATGTGATTTTCTAACCATAAGTTCATTTGTCTTTATCATAGCATTTCTTGCTTATTTTTTCATCTCACTCTCTCACTCTCTCTCTCTCTGCCTCTTTCTCTCTCTTTCTCTTTCTCTCTTTCTCTTTCTCTCTCCCTCTCTCTCTCTCTCTCTCTCTTTCTCCTTCGCTCTCTCTCTCTCTCTCTCTCTCTCTCCCGACCTGTTCCAGTTGTCCAAGTGGTGCAAATGCGCCCGGTTCAAGCGCAGCGATAGAGCAGCCGGCCAACTTGAGTGTCTTGAGCATTGGAAGATTTGGGAAGATGCCCTCAGGGGGCTCGAAGATGCCGTCCGCGCGGCTTAGATCGAGGAACTGAAGAGGGTTATGAGATCTAGGAGAGAGACTGAGAGGGAGAGAGAGAAAGAGGGAGAGCGAGAGAGAGAGAACGGGGGGGGGGAGAGCGGGAGAGAGAGTGAGAGAGAAAGAGAGACCTCTAGTGATGTCAGCCGTCCGATCTCGCTCAGCAGAGTATCCTTGACGTAGTTGTGGTCGCCCATCAGAAGCGTTTCGAGGTCCTGCAATAGCGCGTATTTGGGAGTTACCGTACTTTTGGCACTCGATTACTGTACTTTGTGATTTGTGGGTGAAATAGGAATTATAGCATTTACTCTATAACTTTTTTTATTAATTAAAAGGCATTAATCTCTAAAGGCTCTCCACATATCGATTGGGATATTTCTGAAGAGCCTTTAGAAATTGTTGAAACCTGCAAGTCGCCAAAAGTCTCCTCTTCGACATCGTTGATCATGTTGCCGGACAAGTCCAGATATCTCAGCTGAAATATGTCTCTTTTTTTACCGTTTCTTGTCTCTCTATTTCTCTCGCACTCTCTGCCTCTCTCGTATTTCTCTCTCCCTCTCACTCTCTTTCTCTGTCCCTCTCTCCTCTGTTTTTTTTTTGCTTTTTGCTTCCTGCACCACTTGTTGCTGAGATTAGTCACAGTATACATTGCTTGAGTATCTAGGGGTTGCGCAATCAGAATTATGGTTTCAATCCCCGACTTACATTTCTCTTTCTCTCTCTCTCTCTGTCTCTCACTCTCTCTCTCTCACTCCATTGCCCTCTTACTGTTTTACTCCCTGTCTCTCTCTCTCTTTCTGTCTCTCTGCCTCTATTTTTTTCTCTGTCACTCTCTCTCTCTCTCTCTGTCTCTCTCTCTCTGTCTCTCTGTCTCTCTCTCTCTCTCTCTCTCTGTTCATGGCCCTCGGGGTCACTCCTACGCCCCATGTGATGAGCTTAGAGATTGGAGATGGCATTGCCAGAGGAGGCAAAGAAGCCTTATTTTGCAACGCGAGTTAATCCCACTGATGTGCCCACCCTCACCGCCCAATACCATGTGTTGCGGAGGAGAAGTGAGAGAGAGAGAGAGAAGAGAGATAGGGAGGGACAAAAAGAAATAGGTGAGAGAGAAAGAGGGAGAGAGAGAGATAACGAAAGAGGAAGAGAGAGAGAAAACTAAAGTGGAAGAGAGAGAGAGGGAGAGAGATGTTGAGATAGCATTAGACGGAGAGGGTGAAGCGTGAAGATGCCTGCTAGTGATTCTGTCTCCGCTTTCCAATTGAGGGAATGAGGTGTGCGCCAAGCTGCCAATTTTGGGAAGAGCCAGAGATTTGGCGCAGAGAGAGAGAGAGAAGAGAGAGCGAGAGTGGGAAGAGAGAGAGAGAGAAAGTGGAATGAGAGGGAGAAAGAGAGAGAGAGAGAGAGAGAAAGAGAATAAGGTGTAGAGAAAACAAGGGCGCATAAGATGCATTCGTATATTTTACTATCCGAAACCACTCCAGTGGCTTAGACATTATTGCTATCTGTCAGAATAATGTGAACAGTAATGCGAACATCCAACATCACCTATTGTTGTTAAGGAGATTGAACTGGTAGAAAAGTAAATAATTTTATGTATAGCTGACAAGTTCTCTAGAATTGAAAATGGTCGATTTTGTTCACTAAGAACTAGAAGCCATTGTGCTCAATAGAGAGGACAGTTTTATTTCGAGTGATTCGGATTGCAATTTTGCCATTCGAATGTATGATTGCGTTGTTTTTTCTTCTTCTTCTTCTTCCTCATTCAACTCCTTCCTTGCTTTCATACTTTGTCATCCCTTTCTCTGCCTGTCTCTCTCTCTCTCTCTCTCTCTCTCTCTCTCTGCCTCTCTCTCTATCTCACTCTCTATCTCTCTATCTCTCTCTCTCCTCACTCTCTATCTCTCTCTGTCTCTCTCTCCTCACTCTCTATCTCTCTCTCTCTCTCACTCTCTCTCTCTTCCACGAAACGCGCAAACCTCTTTCTTGCCAGCGAACGAGCTCTTATTGAGCGACTCAATGTCATTGGAAGAGAGAACGAGAGTGCGGA
>CALZFC010000291.1:297500-302500 GCA_945643635.1 Allodiplogaster sudhausi | reverse complement strand
TCCTCTCTCTCTCTCTCTCTCTCTCTCTCTCTTCCTGGTTCTCTCTCTCTCTCTTTCCTTCACTCCCTCTCTATACATCCCTCCAGTTCTCTGGCACTCTAAAATGCTCTAATTTCCTGTCCTACTCCCACAAGCGATCGCTCTTTTCCTTTCTTGTCTTCTCTGAACATCTCTCTAAATCTCTCTCTCTCTCCCTCTTTCTCTCTCTCCGTACATTTCTCTTTCTTTCTCTCTCCCCTCCTCTCTCTCTCTCTCTCTCATCCTCTCCTTCTTGTCTTGTCCCCTTATCCAACCACACCCAAATGATCACTACAATGTGTATCGTATCCGTTATCTATGCATGTCGTCTGGAAGGTGTCCTGAAGAGGAAGCAAAAGTAAAAAAAAAAACAAAGAGTCCATCACCGAATAAGAGGTCGCTAATATTGTCACGCATGTTGAAATAGTTTGATGTTAAATACTAGTTATTTCTCTTTCCATCTCCTATTCTCTCTCTCTCTCTCTCTCTCTCTCTCTTCCCCTCTCTCTCTCTATCTCTCTATCTCACCTGCTCCGTTCCTGTCTCCCTTTTCCGTTCTCTTTCTCTCTCTCTCTCTCTCTCTCTCTCTCTCTCTCTCTCTACCTCTTCCTTCTGCACTATGCCGCATCAATTGCGCATTTTTCAAAGGCAACAAAAGCACTTTCCGCTTCCCAGGTCAATCTATCTACTTCTGTCTGTCTCTCTTCATTGCTCTTTATCACTCGTCATCTTTGACTCCGGTCACTTTTCTCTATTATCGCTGCCCATTGTTAGGTCTCCCCTTTTCTTTCCCCCTCACTCTCCCTCTCTCGTTCTCTGTCTCTCTCTCACTCCCTCTCTCGTTCTCTGTCTCTGTCTCTCATCTCTCCCTCTTTCTCTCTCTCTTTCTCTATCTCTCTCTCTCCGTCTCTCTGTCAAAGTCCAAGCCAAAGGGAAGGTTGCCCTCTTTATCCAGCCGCGTAATCTCATCCTGCCGTGGCGGCCTTGTTTCCCTCTTTCTTGTCTTCCTCCTTTTTTCCCCTTCCTTTCCTTACAAATCTCTTCGTTTTGCCCTTCCATTCTTCATCCCTTGTTCTCTATTGTAGGCGACTGCTTCAGAAAAAAAAAACATAATTGAAATTCATTTGAGGTCCTCAAGGAAGAGTGCATTTTATTAGAACAACATTTTTGGAGATAATCGTGAATACGCTATTATAAATGTTTCCAAAAGAAAACTAAATTGTTTAAAGGTTATTTTATGAAAGCTTATGCTTTACCTTCAGTATATTTTATATATTTTTTTATTTTCTATGATATATTTCATTACATTATATGCTATATAATAATATTTTCAGTCTCCGCCAGCCTCGAAGTCCAGAAGAAGTGCAAGCCTGGAAGTGCGATGATCGAAGACTTATTGATGAAGAGATTGAGATGCAGCAGACACTCATACAGCATCTACACCAGCAGGTACTGTAGTTATTTTCTTTTTTAAAGCTTCCTGATTTAAACTATATTTTCCGAATGATATGTTTTATCCGGCCGCTCTATGCTCTGTTATTATTATTATTCAAATTCTTATCATTATTTATTAGTATTATTATAGTTTTTGATTACTAAAAGTATTCATCATAATTATTCCAGATCCAGCAGAGCCGCGACGCGTGCGAACCGCTCGACGCGTTGGAAGAGCGACTCTGGGCTGCGCAGACGGCGGAGACGGCGCTGAGGAGGAAGAAAACGAAGAAGGCAGGAGGAGAGACAGGAGGAGGAGGAGGGAGAGTGGCAGAGAATGGAGCAGGTTAGCAAGAGATTCTGGCCGCGTGGATCGAACCCGCACCTTCCGCTTATAGACCTAGCATGTTGCCACTCTACCATCTGCCTCCCCTTGCAGGCCGTCAATCGCCTGAGGCAGTGGCCACCGCTGCGGCGGCCGAGGAAGAGCGAGAGGGTCTGGTGGAAGAGAAGCAGCTGCTCGCCGTGCATGTCATGCTCAGAGAGGACGTCGAGGCAGAGATGAACAGGTTTATTTTTTATTTTTATTTTTTGTTATTGATTTATTACCGTATACATAAGGTAAGCACGCTTGTTGAGAGGAAAATTTAAAAAAAAATGATACCCGTAAAAAATGCCAAAGTGTTTCTGTTTTAGATCTCTCATATTTAGACAAAAAGGGAAATTTATGTCTATGTCGTTTTGGAATTTTCTGTAGTTTACGTGACGAGGTTCAGGTACATGATTTTTTTACTGTCTGTCATGAATATAAAGAGCGTCTAAAGTTTTGCACAAAACTTCAAAATTAGTGGAAAAATCAGGTTTTTTTAAGTTTCGGCCGTCACATATGTAGACTATTAACTAGCAACAAAAAAACTACTCTCAGAGTGGCTCAACTGCTCTGGCGACTCGAGGGAGGACGCGCAGAAGAAACGTCAATGGTGGCAGTCATGAACAAGAAGAAGAAGAAGGAGGAGGATGAGGAGAGAGCATTCGATGATGAAGAGGAAGAAGGCGGAGAGTGGAAGGAGAGGACGCGACTCGAGCAGGCTGCTAGAGAGGTAGTGGAGAGAGAAAGAGAGAGAGAGAGAGGGATAAGAGAGAGAGAGAAAGAGAAAGAAAGAAAGGGAGAGAGCGTTAGTGGAGGAGAGAGAGAGAAGAGAGAGATGTAGGAGAGACGAGAGAAGGAGAGAGAGCGAAGGCAGCAGAAAAAGAGTGAGAGAGAAAGCTAGAGAGAGAGAATTAGAGACATTTCCATCTTTAAGGTTCTCATCGAGCAGATTGTCTCTCTTCGCTCCGAGTGCGCGCATCTCCGTGCACAGATAGAGATTGGCCAGGCCAGCAGCACGATTACGATAGAACGATACTGAGGATTACGGTAGAAGGGTACGGTACTCATGAGAGGATTACGATAGACTCTAGCCTCTCATGGACAATAGTCATAGGTTCACGTTTTGCGTCTATAGTGTCCTCCAATACGATATGCCTCTTCTATACGTCCTTTTTTTCAGGATTAGGAGTAATAATCTTTTTTTCTCCCTATTTCTGCGCAGTTCTAGAGAATAATATCCATTAATAGCATCTTCTTTTTTTCGCTCCTTGCCTGTTCAAACGTACTTTTAGCTACTGACGCAGGTCTGTTTTTGTGACCTTCTCTTGTCTTATTCGAAGCACTGTCAAATTTTGACATTTTTTTATTGTAGAAAAATGTATTCTTGCTTAGCCCTAGACTGACTCCTCAATCAGGCTCAAGTTCAGTAGTTGTATACTTGATATACAAGCTCTGTTAGAACATTGTTTTTTCTCGCTTTTCCGTAGTTCACGATGGTCTGTTTCATCTGCGTATCACTTTTTAACGCTGAAGTCCCTGCCTGCCTCTCTTTATAAGCTCTTCTAAGAAACCGGTCCAGAAACTAGAAAGAGTCATTGCCACGAGACATGTATAGATAGACTCGCATTCGTAGTTGCGAGTTATACGTGCACATAATCAAAATCATAATAATCATTGATTACAGTATGCTTCCACTCTTTTATCACTATAAATTACGAAGAAGTGTGCTAATTGTAAGAGTCGTACACTCTTAAGAGGCCTTATTTGTCATATCTGACTTGGTCCTACAGTATGTTTGGCATACTCTTTTCGTAGAGTAGAGAAAAGTAGAGAAATGCACGTACTTACTACGGCTGACCGCATTTTTTTAATTCTCGGTGTTTTCCTCCTCTTCTTTTATTTGTCCCCCCCCCCCCTTCCAACTTCTTCTTTAATCTTTAGTCCTATTGAAATCGCAATTTTGACCCGTTTCCGTCCGCTTTATACATATGTAATATTTACCTTGTCCGAACTTCAATTTTTACTTTTTTTGAAGACTTTATACTCTCTGACAATGAGTAAGGTTATACGATGAAATGCAAGGTTTAAAGGCAGGATAAAGAAGTTGGAAGAAACACGGCGTTTCGAATGGAGATTCTTATCATTTTCGTGCACTTAAGAACGACCACATGAAAATGTGTACTTATACTTATCATTCCATATTTATATTGAAGGCTTTGGATAATTTGTTTCCCCTTCCTCTGTCTCGCCGTCCTCTCTTGCTTGGTATCTCACAGTCGTTCCCGGCACTCCTCTCTTTCTCTCTCTCGCTCTCTCTCTCTCTCTCTCTCCTCTCATTTTCGTCGTTCTAGGTTCTCTCAGTCTGCACTCTCTCTCTCTCTCTCCTATCCGATTTCTATCCCTCTTTCCAGCAGCAGCTCGTCCCTTATCAGCCATGTCAGAGGAGCCGCCAACACCCATGTTTCGCAAGCCGAAGAAGAAGCCGCAAGCCAGGCAGAAGCTGGAGGACGAAGCAGCAGCAGCAGCGGCAGGCAAGAGTGGAGGAGAGGCGAGCAGCGATGACGAGAGTTCAAGTCAGTCTGTCCCCCCTACTCCCGTTTGAGGATACGGTAGCCTACAGTAATCCAGGCGGTGGGAGGATACGGTAGTCTAGCCTAGTCCAAACTATGTGATAGAGATTACTACCGTATCTTTCGCTGTGTCGCTCTGTTCAAAAATTATTCTTGTTTTTTCCATCCTTGTGCTCCCGTCAAGACTCTCGTTATTCTATGTTTCTTGATATCTCTTCCCTCTCTCTACTCTCTATATCTTCCTTTCTCTCTCTGTTTCTCTCTCTCTCTGTCTCTTTCTCTCCATCTTTGTCACACCTCCCTCTCTCTCTGTTTCTTGCTTTATCTTTTTCTCCCTCTCCTCTCTCTGACTCTCTGTGTCTCTCTATCTGTCTCTTTCTCTCTCTCTCTCTCTCTCTCTCTCCCTCCAGATCTCCGCCGCGTGGAAGACGTGCGTGAGCTGCAGCGGACTCGCGAGCGCCGTCACGGCCTCTCGGCAGTGGAGTGCGCACTCGGCAAGGCACGCGCAGCTGAGATCGGCGCAGCCGGAGGAGCGAACAGGGGAGAGACCGGGCACGATCTGCAGTTGTCAGGTTAGAGAAGGGGAGAGAGAGAGAGAGAGAAGAAAG
>CALZFC010000291.1:250000-295000 GCA_945643635.1 Allodiplogaster sudhausi | reverse complement strand
CTTTTTTCTTTTCTCAATATCCCTCGCTCTCTCATCCTTCTCTCTATCTCTCTCTCTTTCTTTCTCCCGCTCTCTCTCTCTCTCATCTCGCTCTATCCTCATCTCCTCTCCGGTCCTATTTCCTTCGCTTCTAAATGATTATATCCCATCGCCCCTATCCCAGTTCTCTGGTGGATATAGCTCAAGGCAGCTCTCTCTTTCTCACCTGATTCTCTCTCACGTCCACTTATCTTTTCTTGTATCCACTATCTCATTCATCCACAAGGTTGCGTTGACAGCATGAGAGTGAAGAGTACGAGGTAGTGAGAGAAAGAGAGAGAGTGAGAGCACAAATTCCGATATTGTTTCCAGCTCCAATCAGAGCACAGGAATTGACAACTCTGCCTCGTGTTCCCATTCAGTTTGTGCTGGTCTCTGCTTCCCTCCTCATTCTTTCTTTCTCTCT
This sequence comes from Allodiplogaster sudhausi, assembly GCA_945643635.1. Taxonomy (NCBI): domain Eukaryota; kingdom Metazoa; phylum Nematoda; class Chromadorea; order Rhabditida; family Diplogasteridae; genus Allodiplogaster; species Allodiplogaster sudhausi. Next base: position 294,555 of record CALZFC010000291.1, on the reverse strand, counting down.
CTCCCTCTATCTCTCTCTCTGCTCTCTCTCTCTCTCTCTCCCTCATCTTCTACTCTCTCGCTTTGTGTCGTTCTCTACCCTTTCCCTACATCTCCATCAGTGATCGTCGTGTCTATTCGCCTTTACTAATTCCAGGAGTAACCAAGATTCTGCATAAGAATGGTTCGTTTCTTGCTTACAAAATGAAAATTGCTTCAGCCTTATTTGCTTTATCTTCTTTTCATGCAGAGTTAATTTATGAATATTCGCAAAGTAAGTAACGGAATTGTGGATATTTATTTTATTTTATTTATTTTTAAATTATGAATTTTATGTTATTTTCACAGACGGAACACTTCACGGAGAAGGCCATCGAAGGTTGGCACTGCTACGTTATAGCTTATTTTTATTTTAAAGCTTTATTTTTTATTCTAATTTATGAGTATTTAAAGTTTACTTTGCTTGGAACTGATTGATGTTCCCCATTCAGGCAGTTTCATCAGTTATTTCTGTCTCACCTTCTTCCTCTCTCTCTCCTCCCTCTCTCCAACTCTCTCTCTCTCTCTCTCTCTCTCTCTCTCTCTCTCTCTCTTCTTCTTCTGCATCCCTACCTCCGTCTCTCCTTCTCTCTCATTCTCTTCCGCCTTCTTCCTTCTTTTTCTCGCTGCCTGCCTCCTTCTCTTATCTCTGACGACTCCCGTCATTCTGTCTCTTCTTGCGACGTTTTTACAATAGTCATGACGATACAAACTGGCACAAGAATATGGGCACGCTTTGAAATCATGGCGATTGAGATTTTGGTAATATTTGTAAACAAAATATACCTCCATTCCATTTCGCTATCACTAATTCCTCTAGCATCTTTATTTTGCTCCCTCTCTTTCTCCCCTTCTTTCTACCTCCTCCCTATACCTCTCTCTCTATCTCTCCCTCTACCCCTCTCTCTAGCTCTCCCTCTCTCTCTCTCTCTCTCTCTCTCTATCTCTCCCTTTCTCCCATTCTTCTTCTTTCTCTCTCCCTCCCTCTCGCCCACTCTCTGTCTCTGTCTCTGTCTCTGTCTCTCTCTCTCTCTCTCCCTCCCTCTCGCCCACTCTCTGTCTCTGTCTCTGTCTCTGTCTCTCTCTCTCTCTCTCTCCTCTCTCTCTCTATTCCCAGAAGTGCGCGAGTGTTTCTCATTCTTCTGCCCTGGATCCGCAGCCCTCTCTTCGCCCGCTCAACTTCGCTGCGTTGTCCGCGCCCTGGGCAGACCGCTGCTGCACGCGGACTCCATTCGCTACTTTGAGGAAGCTGGTTGGCATTCTGCTTCTCTCTTCACCCTCTCTCTCTCATTTTCTCTCTCTATCTATCCCTCTCTCTCTTCCTATTCCTCTCTCTCTTTCCCTCTGTCTCCCCCTCTCATTCTCTCTCTCTCCCTCTCTCTCCCTCTCTCTCCCACTCTCATTCTCTCTCTCTCTCTCTCCCTACTCCTCTCTCTCTCTCTCTGCCAATTAATACCAAATTGTGTCTCCTAGCTGAAGGCTTGATCAATAGTGCCTCTCTCTATCACTTCCTCCACACAAAATTCCCAGAAGAGCCCCTCGATGTCGCTGGCGTGCTCCGAGTGCTGCGCGCCGAAGAGGAGAAGAAGGTGGACGCCGTGGGAGAAGTGCTCGCGGCACTAAGAGCAGCAGAAGTGGGCGGAGCTTGCAGCAAGCCTAGCCCAGCCCCCTTAGCCAGAGGCCACGCCCCCTCGGCCAGAGGCTCCGCCCACTCCTTCAAAGAGCTCGACGCTCTCCAGCCTGACGACCTGGCACGTTTCCTCGCGTGCACGCGCGAGCGCATGAGTGGCGAGGAGGTTTTGTGAAATTCAAATGATTTCTGTGGGAAATATAAATTATTTTGGCGGGAATTCAAATTATATTTTTTCCAGATCTCCACTCTCCTGCTGCAACTCTCGCTCGAGGGCCGGCCTATCCCGCTACGGTCGCTTGCGCATTTCCTAGGACGACCGGCCTAATTTTCTTCGTCTTCTTTTACTTTTATTTTTGTATATGCTCAAATGAACTATGATTGTGACCGTAGAGATAAGTATAAGGTAGCATAACTATTGTACTATGATGTATGTTTGATAACGATGCGTTCATGATAAAGACAATTTGATATTATGGCAGTTAATGATGCTTCTCTTGAATCCCCTTTAAATGGCCTCATGCCCACGTTTAAAATGTCTATGGCTTAAAAAAAAATTGCTCGAATAAAGACCAAAAAAATTCTTTTTAATTGAATTGACCGAGATTCAAAAGTTTTACATTGTACGCAAATGAAAGTACTCGTTTAAAAGAATTCATGTAGCATTTAAAAGAAAAGGATATAAGGGAATTCATGAAGTCTTTAAAACGAATTCATACAGTCGCAAATGGCGGAGGACGGCGAGTGCAGCAGCCAAGGGGCGGACGCGGTGCAGAGAAGGGCATGGCGGCGGCGGCTAGCTGGCGTCCTTCTGGCGGCGACCAACAAGAAGTTCGCCGACGCCGGGGACGCCAGAGGCATCAGCGAGCAGCTGAAGCAGCGGCCGAGAGCCGACTGGCCAGCCGACATGCTGCTGCCTTTCTGTGTCAGGGAGCTGCTCGCGAGGAACAGAGCGGTGAGGGAACTTTCTTTCATTCATTCTCTCGCTCGATGCCTCTCTGCCTGGCACTCAGTCACTCTTTCTCTCTCTTTCGGCATCTCTCTCTCTCTCTCTCTCTCTCTCTCTCAATTCATCCAGCTCTCCCTCTCTCCAGCCTTCCTCCACTCTCTCCGCTGGCCACCTGATCTTCCTCGACCACGCCTCTGCTTTTCTTCTCCAAGTGCCCTTCCTGAAGAGTGAAGCGAGCCTAGAAAGGCGTCTCAAGAAGCTTCGCGCAGCCATCCTTGTCCTGGTATTTTTTTTATATCTTTTTTTTTTTACTTTTTCAATTAATTATAAAAAGTCATAAATTAATACTAGGCTTTACGCTCATGAGTAATAATAATAAAAAAAAATTATAATTGAACTTTCATTTCTCACTTCTCACCCAGCCATGTTTTTTTTACAATGGTTTATATTATCCTCACTTCATACATTTATTTATCTTGTAAACTTATTGTTGTTATAGTAATTTATATATATATATATTTATTTATTTATTTATTTTTATTTATTTATTTATTCTGAATTCTACTCTTCTTATCTTCTAGCGTGCGGATTCGCAGGTGCGCTGCGGTGGCATCATCAATGACTCCGCCGCGTTTGTTGGCATTCTCGACAGCCTCTTGGTACTGTTCGAGATTCTCCCTCCATTCTTAACCTTTACTTTCACTTTTTCCCCCTTACATTTTATCTAATTTATATTATGCATTTGACGCCGCCGCTCTATGATTTTCTTAATCTTGCACATTCCAATGCAAAACTACTGATTTTAATTAAATGTTCACCACTTTCTATCTGTCTCTCCCTCTTTTCCTGCAACCCTCCATCTCTCCCCTTTCTCTTCTCCCACTTACTATCTCCTGTCCTTTATCGCTCTCTTCTTCTCTTTGTCTCTCTTCCTCTCTCTCTCATGTTCTCTCGCTCTGTTGCTCTCTCCTCTCTCTCTCTCTCTCTCTGTGTCTCTCTCGCTCTCTCTCTCTCTCTCTCTCTCATTTTCACTCTCTGCAGCTCTGCCAACCTCGCGGCAGTCGCATCTGCAAGCTGTCCCGTCTGGCCAGCTCCTCTCTCGAGAAGTCGCAACGACGGAAGCGGCTGAGCAAGTTTGTAATTATCCGTAAAATAAATTCCGCTTTGAATTTCCCGCCTAAGGATACTCGGAGTGGCCGCGATCCTAGCCCGAAAGTTCCTGCGCTCCCACGGCTCGCACATCCTCGCAGATGTCATCCGAGTCATTCACACAGAGCGTCGTCCGCCAGAGCAAGCCATTTGAAGATTACGGTAGATTGAGAATTCTCAGATTTTGCGGATCAGTTTTGTATTTTCTATGAAAAATGCATACAAACATGATAGTCCCGGGTTTCCTTCTTTATCAGCATATCAGAACCACTGGAATTAAAAAGAATTTTACCCATTCGATCTCGCACTTTTATTAATTATATTTTTTCAAGAGTTCATTTTCTTGCATTGTTAATGATTCTGTTGTCTCCGTCTCATCCTGTACTATTCATTGAAAAGTTTTTTGCCACATCGAGATCTTAATTCTACATGCGATAAAAAATGAAGATCAATTTTTTTAATAATTATACACTTATGGCTAAATTGCCGCAAAATATTACTGCAAATTACTCGTGCTCAGCATATATAGGGGTTGGCATCACATTGGATCAGCCGAAAGATGGTAAACCATCATTGCACAAGCTAGAAAAAGACTTCCCATATAATGAGAAAGGTGCGCATCCTAGACTGGACGGAATTTCGCCCTTGGAGACGCCTTGAAGTAGTGTGCAAGACGGTGAATTTCGAGTTAGAGAGCGCAAAGAAAAGACAAAGAAGGCGGCATTCGAGAATTTACACTACGGTAAATTAATTTAAAAAAATTGGGAAAAAATGTTTATAATTAAACACCGATATTTATTTCAAAAAAATTTCCATTATTTTTCATCCTCAAGGATCGAATATTTGGGATCGTCCTTTTTTTGCTAACAATAAGCCTAGTGTATCCCTCTGTCAGCATTTTTTTTTTCTGTCATGATTTACTTTCGGCCTCTTATCCCGTATTCGATTCACGATTTGGCTGTCCATACATTCTCAATTCATTTATTCATTATTTTGCGCTGACAATAAAATATTAAAAAAAATGTATTTAAATTGCTGTTTACAGCCCCAAAATGGGCTGCTATATTTTAGCTTTTTGAAAAACGAAAAACAAATATAAAGAGACTGGAGAGAGAGGGGAGAGAGAGAGAGAGAGAGAGAGAGAGAGAGAGAGAGAGAGAGAGAGATGGAGATGGAGAGAGAGGGTCACAGAGAGAGAGGGAGAGAGAGAGAGAGGGAGCGAGAGAGAGAGAGAGAGAGAGAGAGAGAGAGAGAGAGAAGGGTCTGGATATGAGTCATTGTTGTGGACTCTGCACGAGAACACCGAAGCAATTACTATGAATAAGACTCGCTCTTCTAATTACTTGTAGTAGAAGAGTGGAGAAAGTCAATTAATTGTTAAACAATTAATTGTTGAAAGAACAGTCAATTAATTGTTAAAAGGATTCCTTCTTCGAATTGCTGACGTTTTCACCAAACAAAGAAGTCTAGGACATTTAAGAGAGCCCCTCTGTAAGGGTGAAGGAGCCTCCGCCCCGGGGAATTTTTGTTTTCTTTTACTTTGAAAACTTTATGAGGGACACATCAAGTGTTCATAAAGAGAAATATTTTTTCAGAAAGTTTGAAAAAATTTTTTTCTCTTAGTTATAAGTAAAAATGTTAAAAAAATTTGGAAGGCCATATCTAACGTTATACTTAATATTTCTCGAAAATCTTTTCACTGTTCGATTCCTGATTTAAAAATACACAAAAAAGTCCCAGATGACTGTTTTCGAAAAATTTAAATTTTTATGACTTTTGTGCAATTAAATTTTTTGAAATATGGTTTTTAGCTAATAACTTTTTTTTTATTATGACTTGCAAAAAACTGAATCCTCCATAAGAAAGAGGAGGAAAAACTACATATAATACATCTCTACGAGGAAAAATCTCGGATACACTTTTTGGGTATCTGCATTTGAATATGTGTTTCTAAGCAAATTTCGGTTTTGGCCACAAACCACAATTTCATTCAAACTTCTTCAATTTTAAAAAGAAAGAGTCCATTCGATGTGATTTTTTATGCTCTTTAAAATGGTATATACTTTATTCGCAAAAGAAATTAGTCTAAAGGCCTAAAATTGACTTTTTGTGTTTTAGGCCTATTTCTGGTGTCAAAATACTCATTCTATGCACGATTAATGGATCTTGTAGGCTGATTTTTCATATAATATTTATACTGCGAGAAAGAGCAGCTAAAACTGAGTCGAATACAGCTTTAAAATTAAAATCTGAGGATACACTTTTTGGGAATATGTATTTGAATGGACTGTTGAAGGCGAAATTGCTGAATATTTTTTATAATTTTTTTCAAAATTCTCATTTTGAAATATCTAACAACCGAAAATGGAAATTCAAGAGTTTATTGAAGTTGTTATACGAAATTCCACTCAAAAGTACTCCAAAAGACACGAAGTTACATTTTATTCGAACACAGTAGGTAAAAAAATGTACGAAAACTCCCTTAAAGCCGACTATCAGATCGTTCGCGAGCCGGATTGACAAAGGGTCATGACCATGCCAAGGAACCGAGATTTGTGCATAATATATCTACCGATGAAGGTGCAAAACCTGTACATGTTTCAATGCAGGTTGTTTGTTGCCCCAAAGTTCTAGCTGCCATGAGTGTCTTTTGAGGTTGTTACAAGAGCAGTTCGACAATTGCCAGCATGAACAAAATTAGTGCTGAAATTAACGTTAAAATTGCATCTTATTTCCTCTCCGAAGCTCAGGTAAGGATATCTTGACAATCTAAATTATAAAAGATAACCAGGTGACAGACTCTATTTGAAAATGTAGCCATGTACTTTACATTTATTTACAGGCCGGGAAGTCAGCGTGTGATCGTATGGCTGCCGTGGTCAAGCGGAAGATTCACGACTTTGTAGACTCTGGGCACGATGTAAAGAATACAGAAGAGTTTTTCAACGGGATTACAACTGGAAAACCGCTCTCTGGTCTTTCCGTCTACATCAGAAAATTGGAAAATGCTAAGGCATCGCCAACAAAGATTCTCGGCATTTCAACTCTGAATACATTTGTGTTCAATGATGACGGAATCCATGCCTATCGCCACTCACCGATTGGACGCGGCACGAGCATTCGCTACGAGAACATGCAGGCAAACTTCGCTGACGGAACAACTATTCGAAAGGGTGGAAAATTGCCCGGTGAAGCAGACTTCTGGGCCACAACTGGCAAAGCTCTGCGCCTTGAAACAAGTCATCACAGAGCAACTGAGCATGCAGATGAAGCAGAGCACTGCAAGCCAGAGGACTCAGATTCATGCGATTCCTTGCTACACCTCTTTAGGTGCCCGGAAGAGGCATGCACTGCAGAATTCTTGCAGTCGTCCAACTTGGAGCGTCATTTGCTGTTGGGCAAGCACAAATTAGTTCCTGAACGCTTGACTCTACGGGATCAATCCCTGCAGTTCTACACCGTGCACCTGGAAGGCGTTCACGCAAAACGGATTTATCCTGATGTTACTTCAGCGTTAGAGTCGCTTCAGGTGAGCACAGCAAGAAAAGTGGAATGTGGACTTGCATGTTTCATTTTATTTCAGGAAACGAATGCTAACGGGAAAAAAGCCGCACAAGGGTGGGCACTCCGCGCTCGCAAACGCAGCGAGCGGCTACCAGATCGCTCGAAGTCATATATCACCCAACTGTTTGCCGACGGCTGGCGATCAAAAGTGAAAGTAGATCCGCGAACGGCTGAAAAGCGAATGAAAAATGCCGTTGATGACTCTGGCAAATTGATGTTCGCTCCAAACGAACTGCTTAATTACAGACAAATTGCAGCCATCTTCAGTCGCCTTGCCCAGAAGCAAAAGCAGGCATGTATATTTTATGAGAGAACAAGGAAAGTATGAGGAACGACTCCAAAAAATGGAACACCAAATTTCAGGAACCACCAGTTTTGCCGGATACTCCAGAAGCAGCTGAAGCTGTAACTGAAGTTTTTGAACAGGAGGGGGATGAGGAAGAAGAATTTGATACCGATCCCTTGTTCCAATCGACCTACGATCTTGATCGTGTGGAAGTTCAGCAGCTCGAAATATTGGACGATTCTTCTGCAGCAGCAAACACTGAAGAGACAACTAACAAGCGCTCTAAAGACGAACTATTTTAAGTTTTCCATTGTAAAAGTTATTCGTATTTTTCTAGAATAGTACTGATTCCTGTTACCTGTATTCTTAAACACTATCCGTTCTCCTAAATTCAATGTTTGATGCTATAAATTCGAACGATGTAGCTTCACGTATCTTGAATAGATTTAATCAAGTGCATTTGATTAAAAATATGAAGCATAAACAATAAATCCAAATGAATGGTACACAAAAGTTAAAAGCGCATCAAATTACCTATTCTCGCCTCAAAAAAAGACTGTAGCACAGGTTTCAGAACGCAAGGTCCGTTGGTACAATTTTTTCCGAACAGCTCAAAATAGCCGAATCTTGTCGTCGATATTTTTCCCAATTTGAAGATTTCTGAAACATGTACAGGTTTTGCACCTTCATCGGTAGATATATTATGCACAAATCTCGGTTCCTTGGCATGGTCATGACCCTTTGTCAATCCGGCTCGCGAACGATCTGATAGTCGGCTTTAAGGGAGTTTTCGTACATTTTTTTACCTACTGTGTTCGAATAAAATGTAACTTCGTGTCTTTTGGAGTACTTTTGAGTGGAATTTCGTATAACAACTTCAATAAACTCTTGAATTTCCATTTTCGGTTGTTAGATATTTCAAAATGAGAATTTTGAAAAAAATTATAAAAAATATTCAGCAATTTCGCCTTCAACAGTCCATTCAAATACATATTCCCAAAAAGTGTATCCTCAGATTTTAATTTTAAAGCTGTATTCGACTCAGTTTTAGCTGCTCTTTCTCGCAGTATAAATATTATATGAAAAATCAGCCTACAAGATCCATTAATCGTGCATAGAATGAGTATTTTGACACCAGAAATAGGCCTAAAACACAAAAAGTCAATTTTAGGCCTTTAGACTAATTTCTTTTGCGAATAAAGTATATACCATTTTAAAGAGCATAAAAAATCACATCGAATGGACTCTTTCTTTTTAAAATTGAAGAAGTTTGAATGAAATTGTGGTTTGTGGCCAAAACCGAAATTTGCTTAGAAACACATATTCAAATGCAGATACCCAAAAAGTGTATCCGAGATTTTTCCTCGTAGAGATGTATTATATGTAGTTTTTCCTCCTCTTTCTTATGGAGGATTCAGTTTTTTGCAAGTCATAATAAAAAAAAAGTTATTAGCTAAAAACCATATTTCAAAAAATTTAATTGCACAAAAGTCATAAAAATTTAAATTGTTCGAAAACAGTCATCTGGGACTTTTTTGTGTATTTTTAAATAAGGAATCGAACAGTGAAAAGATTTTCGAGAAATATTAAGTATAACGTTAGATATGGCCTTCCAAATTTTTTTAACATTTTTACTTATAACTAAGAGAAAAAAAATTTTTCAAACTTTCTGAAAAAATATTTCTCTTTATGAACACTTGATGTGTCCCTCATAAAGTTTTCAAAGTAAAAGAAAACAAAAATTCCCCGGGGCGGAGGCTCCTTGACCCTTACAGAGGGGCTCTCTTAAATGTCCTAGACTTCTTTGTTTGGTGAAAACGTCAGCAATTCGAAGAAGGAATCCTTTTAACAATTAATTGACTGTTCTTTCAACAATTAATTGTTTAACAATTAATTGACTTTCTCCACTCTTCTACTACAAGTAATTAGAAGAGCGAGTCTTATTCATAGTAATTGCTTCGGTGTTCTCGTGCAGAGTCCACAACAATGACTCATATCCAGACCCTTCTCTCTCTCTCTCTCTCTCTCTCTCTCTCTCTCTCTCTCGCTCCCTCTCTCTCTCTCTGTGACCCTCTCTCTCCATCTCCATCTCTCTCTCTCTCTCTCTCTCTCTCTCTCCCCTCTCTCTCCAGTCTCTTTATATTTGTTTTTCGTTTTTCAAAAAGCTAAATTATAGCAGCCCATTTCAGCCCACATCGAACAGTGAAAAGATTTTCGAGAAATATTAAGTATAACGTTAGATATGGCCTTCCAAATTTTTTTAACATTTTAACTTATAACTAAGAGAAAAAAATTTTTTCAAACTTTCTGAAAAAATATTTCTCTTTATGAACACTTGATGTGTCCCTCATAAAGTTTTCAAAGTAAAAGAAAACAAAAATTCCCCGGGGCAGGCGCTTATGTAAGCCTCCTTGAGTCTTACAGAGAGGCTCTCTTAATGGAGCTCGACGAAAGTCAATGGTAATCTACATATTTGAATTTTACTTGTACTTTTTTTTGCAGTCATGTCTCTTTCAATCACACGCTCCCTCGCTCATATGTCTCAGGGAATAGGGCGCGAATTCAAAAGTGAGTTTTTGGCTACTGTAACGTTTCCCACACGCCTCCGAGCACACTCTTTACAGTTATATTATATGTATGTGTTTGTGTGCCCGCTTTGAAGCAACAACATAGCAGCTGTCAGGAGAGTGGCTGGTCGAGAGGGAGCAGGCGGTCTTATGGGATAACTTTCTCTCTCTCTCTATCTCGCTCTCTCTCTCTCTCCCTCTCTCTCTCTCTCTCTCTTTTCCCTTTCTCTCAATTCTCTCCCTCCTCTTTCCCCCCATCTTCTAATCTGCAGTATTGTCCTCCACACATGTTTCTTTGCTCAAGCTTCTCCTCTGACCAGCCCACGGCTGCTTCTTCCCCTCTCCCTTCATAATTGTCGCAGCCGACTGGCCCAAAGGCTGTAAACACATGGTTTCAATTCCATGCTACTATCTCTCTCTTGTTCTCTTCTCTTACTGTTACCCGTCTTTTTCCCCGTTTCTCTCTCTCTCTCTTTCTCTTGCCACAGGAAGAGAATGTGGGTGTTGCCCCTCTGAAGCCATGAAGCTGCTGTGCTGTTGTGTGGTACTCTTGGGGCAGCTTTCTCTGTTGCCTTCACTGCCACTGGACTTTGCTTAGCTATCTATAGCTTTCTCTAGGTTTTCTTTTCTATTCTCCTTCTCTGTCTCTCTCTCACTCTCTTTCTATTATTATATCTCTCAGTCTCTCTCACTGTCATTCTATAACATCTCTCCCTCTCTGTCTCTCTCTCTCTCTGTCCCTTTCTCTCTCTCTCCTCATTCCAAGGCATTGTTGTCAAATTCGTTGCGACTCTCCATACGAGTTGCGAGAGCGGCAGACTGAAAGAGAAAATACGTAAAATAGCTTTCTCTCTCTCTCTCCTTGTCTGTCTCTCTGTCTCGCCTGTCCTCTCTCATTCTTTCGTCTCCAAGAATTCTCTAACCGTCTACGTCTCTCTCTCGACGTGAGTTGGAGAGAGCGAGATGAGATCTCTACAGCACCCTTCATTTCGTTGTGTGGAAGAAGGGATAAATGCACGGGTGGCCTCGAGCAAGGTCTGTTTCCTATTTCGTTCTCGTCAACATCTTCTCTCTCTCTCTCTCTCTCTCTCTCTCTCTCTGTCTCTCTCTCTTTCCCTTTCTCTCTCTCTCCCTCTCCCCTTTCTCTCCATCTTTCTCTCTCTTTCTCTCTCTCTCCATTTCTCTTTATCCTTTTTTCTCAATCTTTATTTCCCTCCTTCACTCTTTCTCTAGAATATATTAAATTCTTTTTTTTTTAATAAATTTGCCGACTCCAATTTCTCTTAAACTTTCTTCTGTTCCCTTGGCCATAACTGATAAGGAGCATTATCTGCCAATTATTTTCTTTCCTTTGTAAGCCATTTTACTTTCTCTCATGGGCTCCATCTGTTTGTTGCTCGTTCCCGCTATCTTTTGACTCTGACTTTCTTATACTGCATTCTCTCTCTCTCTCTCTCTCTCTCTCTCTCTCTCTCGCGATCTCCGTCTTAAACTCTCTCGTGCTCTCTCTCTCTCTCAACTATTTCTTTCCATCATTCGCGCGCTCTCTCTCTCTCTCTATCTCTCTCTCTCTTCTCTCTCTTACTGCTCGATTCTCTGCTTCTCACTTTCTCTCTCACCAGCATTCCTTGATTGCAAAACACCCCCCGTTCGTCCATATGACCAGTGCGCTTGTCTAGTCGACTCTCTAAATCGGCATAATAATAACGCTAACAACAAACAAGATGACTCCAATCAATAGCTCAGCAGTAATTGTTGTTTTTTTTACTACTGATAATGTTGCATCTATTAAACAGTCTTGATCTATAAAGAAATATGTATGAAAAATAAACTTTAAATTTTTTTATAAATAATTATTATTCTGTTTTCCACTTCCCTTTCCCAAGTGCGGACTTGTTTTACCTGTGGAATCTTTTTTTATGACACTATCATGGCCACTGAGTCATATCGAATAGCGAATAAATAAACTTTAGGAAGGATGCCATCACTTTGATTGTTATTTTATGCTTTTTTTTTAAACAATCTTTCGCTCTATTGTTTGCTCGCAGATATGAAAGTTAATCTCTTTTGCCCTTTGCCATTGCTCTCTCTCTCTCGCCCTCTCTCTCTCTCTCTCTCTCTCTCCCTCATTGTTCGACTCGCTAGATTCAACTCGCAGTCTTTCTTCAACTTTTCCACTCCCATACTCTTTCTCCTTACTCTGATTCATTTTGTGCCGATTTATGAACTTTTTCCAAGTTCCGCTCTCGCTATATTTAGCGAGCTCTTTTTTCCATTCATGTATATATGTATGTGTGTATGTTCAAAGTCTATGCCATATCCTTTTCTCATCCCTGCTCTAATCTTCTTTCTCTTTATTCTTCTCTTCTCCTCCTCAGTTCTTCCTCATTCTTTCCCTTTCCCTTCACATTTCCCCGGCTTCTCCTTTCACTTGCCTTTTTCCACTGAGTTTCGCATTCTACTTTATCATCTCTGCCTGTTCTCTCCATGAAAGAAGTCGTGGCGTAGGCCGACTATGGACAAGAGAAGGGCAGGAAGAGAGAGAGAGAGAGAGAGAGAAAATAGTGCGTGAGAGAGAGAGTGCGAGAAGAGAAGAGAAAAGGAGAGAGAGACAGCGAGAGCGAGAGAGGGAGAGAGAGAGAGAGAGAGACAGAAGAGTAAGAGAGAGCGAGAGAGAGAGAGAAAGAGGGAGAGAGAGAGAATAATGCGTGAGAGAGAGTGCGAGAGAGAATGAAAGTGAGAGAGACAGAGAGATATGTATGTACAGACATAAAAAGAGAACAAAGTATGCCCGTCCGACCTTTAGCCCTTTTCATAAAAGAACAAGAAGGCTATCCCATTCACTGCTCGCGTTCACTGGCAACACTTTAGTCCTCGCATATGATGTTCTTCGTAAAGTCGGCCCTCTTGCCTTGTGTACAATGAGTTAGGTTAGAGGGGAGGGGAGCCTAATTAGTTTGCGAAATAACGGGGGTAGGAGTAGTGGAGGGGGGGGGGGGTCCTGTGTTACATTGGAAGGGGTACTTCTTATTGGTTAGAACCCGGAAGCCAAAAGGTCTATGAGAGGGGGGGGGGGGGTGGTGTCAAGTACCCCTTAGACCCCTTTTGGGTCTAAGGGGGTACTTGAACCCCCCCCCTCTTAGACCTCCCTCTATGAGATTAGAAAAGAGTGGCGCCAGTCGATGCATGTGCCATTAAGGTCGGCGCCCAATGGTCGGCCAGCTCACTCATACCGCTCCCATCATATCTAATGACTGGTGACAGAACAAGGCGTCATCTCTCTCATTCTCTTTCTCTCTCACTCTCTCTCTCTCTATTGTTCTCTCTCTCTCTATTTCTCTCTCTCTTTCTCTTTCTCTCTCTGCTCTCTGCTCTTTCTCTCTCTCTCGTCCTCTCTCTTTGCGCTCTCTCTCTCTCTCCTTCTTTCCATTCTCCGTCTCTTGAAATCTCTGTTATCGTCCGTGATACCGTCCTTCTCATTCTCTGAATTACTCTAATTCCACGACTGACGCACTTCTAATTCTTTCTTCCTATTTTCCCTTCTGTGCATTTATCTATTTTGATTTAATTCCATGCGTACTCCTCTCTGCACTATCAGTGACGCTGTCAATATGAACTTGGGAGAGGGGAGAGAGAGAGAGAACAGAAAACCAAGTGAGAGAGAGAGAAAGAGAGAGCCAGAAAGATTGAGAATCATAGAGAGAGAGAGAGAGAGCCAGAGAGAGTGAGAATCAGACAGAGAGAGAGAGAGAGAAAGAGAGAGAGAAAGAGAGAGAGAGAGAGAGAGAGAGAGATAACGAGAAGAAGAAGAAGATGAAGAAAGAATGCAAGAATCTTGCGAAAGGAACGCGTCTTTTGCTCTAGTCCGCATTTCAGCCTCAAACGGTCTGTGCCTGCATAACTTTTTCTGCATTTATTCTCTCTTTCTCTCGCTCTCTCACCCTCTTCCGTGTTTCTCTCTGTCTCGTGTCTCTCTCTCTCTCTCTGCCTTTTTCTCCCGCTCTCTTTCTCTCTCTCGCGCTCTCTCTCTCTCTCTTTCTCTCTCTCTCTCTCTCAGCTCACTTCTCATCTCTACCCAAGCGTACTGGCTCGGAAGTGTTGGGGAAGAATTTCCCAATGTGTCCGCGCAGTCACTAAATCTCCTTTCCGCACTTTGCCTCTCTCTCTCTGTCTCTCTCTCTCATGTCCTCTCTCTCTTTCTCTCTGCATGTCTCTCCGTCTCTCTCTCGTGTTCCTTTTCTCTCCCTCTCTCGCTCTTTATTTTCCTTTTTCTAATCTTGCTCTTCTTTCTCATTCTCTCTCTCTTCTCTCTCTCTCTTCTCTCTCCTATCTCTCTCTCTCTCGCTCTCTCTCTCTCTCTGTCTCTCTCCTCTCCGTCCGACCTCTATCCCTTCTATGTAGATCGCCTACTACACTCAACGCCATCTATTCGTCATGCATTTCGCAAGAGCGGAAACAATGCTTGGCTAATAGGGCACGGAATGGTCAGGATCTCTCTATCTATCTCTCTCTCTCTCTCACTCTCTTTCTCTCTCCTGCCTCTCTCTCTCTTTCTCTCTCTCTCTCTCTCTTGCCTCTCTCGCTCTCTTCATCTCTCTCTCCACTCTTAAAACATCATCGTTCTCTTCCATATGCGCCTTATTCAGTTGGCCTCAATTCTTCGGGATATCTATTATATGTAAACATTTCCATGTGAATGTTCTCCGTTCATATTTGCTATTTGCATGATCATACATGAATGTAGCATAATAATAATGAGAAATGTAGAATGACTTCTAAGTACAATTATAAAGGTAAGCTTAAGAGGGAAAACAGTAAGAGGTAAATGGAGAGAGATAGCGAGATTAGGAGAAGAAAAAAAATGAAGAGTGAATTTCAAGTTCAAAACTAAATTTAATTTGTTTTTTAATTTAAAAAAAACTATTTTTATATCCTTTGTCTTGCTCTCTCACTCGCTCTCTCTCTCTCACTCTTTCTCTCTCTCTCTCTCTCTCTCTCTCTCTCTCTCTCTTCCTATCTCTATTTTTCATTTCCTTCTGAACTCATCCTGCGCTTTCTTTCATTGCTTCCTTCTTCCTCTGTTTCCATATTCTCGCCTCTTCCAAATTTAAAATTCTCCTTTGACGTGCGCCAGCTGCATCGGTGGCCCGGCTGTTTGTGAGAAGCATTTGCATGGCAAATTATCTTTCTCTCTTTCTGCTCTCTCTCTCTCTCTCTTTCCCCTCCCTCTCTCTCTCTCTCTCTCTCTCTCTCTCGTTTTAGATCTCTCTTTCACTTTCATCTCAATCTCGCTCTCCTCTCTTCCCCGTTCCTCTGCTTCTCTGCCCTCTATTGCTCTCGCGCACTCTCTCCATAGTGTCGCTCCCACGTGTCTTGCGAGGGTGAACGGGGGTGAAGGCGAGGGGGACGCTGAGACAGAGCAGCGTTCCTTTCCTTTCCACTTCCCGAGCGAGCGAGAGAGGGACGCCTCATTCGTCCTCCCTCTCGCAAGCTTCTCCATTCCTTTACGCCGTTCGTTGTAGGTGATGACTTTCCTTCTCTAAATCACGCCTTCTCTCTCCATCTCTCGGTCTACCTCGCCCTCTCTCTCTCACTCTCTTTCTCCACCTCAGTTCTGTCTCTCTCTCCCTCTCTCAATCTCCTTTCCCCATACTAGTAGGCCCTCTTGAAAGCGACAATGACGTTTGCGATGCCATTCAGAATTGCATATGAAAGCGAGAGCCGCGAACAGAAGGCGACGAGGATTAGGGAGGGAGGCGAGAGAGAGAAAGAGAGGGAGAGAGGCGAGAGAGAGAAAGAGAGGGAGAGAGGCGAGAGAAGAGAGGGAGAGAGAGAAGCAGGAAGAAAGAGAGAGAGAGAGAGGGAGACAGAGAGAGAGAGAGAGAGAGAGAGAGAGAGAGAGAGAATGAGAGAGAGGACAAGAGAGGGAGAGTGGGAGGATTGCGGATAACGAAAGAGGCATGAAAGTGTGCCAGCTAATCTCCGGCCGGCCACGGCCTTCATCATCTCTTCCTCTTTTCATTCTTCACTGCTCGTTCTCTCTATCTCTCTCTATCTCTATCTCTCACTCTATCTATCTGTCTATCTCTCTGTCTATCTCTATTCCTCGCAAGTTCTGTTGTTATTCTCCCATGCCAGTTATACGTATGTATGTGTCAGGTGTTTTCATCAGATAAATGGTTTGATTTTACAAAAATGAGAGATAACAAAGAGGGAGAGAGTCTAAGCAGAAGAGAGAGAGAGAGACAAAGAGAGAGAGAGACAAAGAGAGAGAGAGAGAGAGAGAGAGAGAGAAAGAGAGAGCCATTTGTGCCCTGTTGCAACTTATTGCTAGCGCTATTCATTCATGTGTTCTGATGACTGTATTTATGCATGTATTTATGAATACTTCTCTCGCTCGTTCCACATGTAAAACTCGCCATATTTTTTCTAATTGTAAGTAATATCGCTTTTAATTTTCCATTCTTCTTCTCTTAAAACATATTTTCTTCCTTATCTTACTCTGCTTTATTGTGTGTATTCGTTATATGTCGTTAGTATGCAAATGCATGTTTTTGTCTGTCTCGATATACTCTGGCGCTGTGACTCCCGTTTCGCTCTCTCTCTCTCTCTCTCTCTCTCTCTCTCTCTCTCTTCTCTCCCTCTCTTCTCTCTTTCTCTCTCTCTCTCTTTCTCCTCTCTCTTTCTTTCGCTCTCTCTTTCTCTATCTCTCTCTCTCTCTATCTCTCTCTCTCTCTGTTTCTCTATCTCTCGTTCTCTTTTCTCTCTATCTATGTCTCTTTCAATCAACCACCCCATCCTCCCGGGCTTTTTGCATTACTGCGCTGTTCTCACAGCCACAGCGATAGGCCGTTCTGCATTTAGCCGGCTGAACGGTGAAGATTTTGAACGGCATCCGAGTGGAACACTGCAGGCAATCTGGCTATTAATTGGCCCTGCTCTTTCTGTCGTCTCTCTTGCTCCCCAACACTCTCTCATTCACGTCTTCCTCTCTCTCTCTCTCTCTTTTAATCGCGCATCGTATGCAGAATGCAATCATACTTTCCTCTCACGACTGCCTGGCTGTGCCCCTCCGGGCATGATTCTGCCAATTTTGAATGGTGTCGTTTGCAGAACAGCAGTTGGTGGAAGTTGAGAGAGAGATGAGAGAAAGAGAGACAGAGAGAGAGAGAAAGTGAGAAAGAGAGGGAGAGAGAGAGAGCAAGAGAGATGAGAGAGATGAGAGAGATAGAGAAAGATAGAAAGAGAGAGGAAGAGAGCGAGAGAAAGAGATGAAATGAGAACGACATGAAATCGATTGCCTACGATTCCGAGTCGTCTCGGCTCTGGAGTGTCCAGATGGGGGAGCATGGGAGTTCAGCGGAGAGTAATGGAGGAGGAACAGAGGAGAAGAAGAATAGGAGAGAGAGAGAGAAAGGGAGAGAGAGAGGGAGAGAGAGAGACACAGAGGGAGGGAGAGAGGAATAGGGAACAGATTAAAAAAACAAGACGACAAGGACAAGGACGAGAAGGGAAGGCAGTAGAAAAAACGGCAAAGATGTGGGAAAGAGGCCAAAAGTGAAGAGAGGCAAAGAAAGAGAGAGAGAAAATTATGAAAATTGTTGGTGGCTCGCTGACTAAGCAAAGACCACTTATAAACAGCACAGGAACTGAGGGGAAAAAGAGAGAGAGAGAGAGAGAGAGAGAGAGAGAGAGAGAGCGAGAGAGAGAGAGACGCGAGAGAGTGAGAGAGAGAGAGGGAGACAGAGAGCGAGAGAGAGAGATTGAGAAAGGAGCGAGCCGGTGATTTAGTGTGCAAGTCCGGTAGTGGTAGTCACCGGCTCCTGTTTTTTATATGATTTATATGTTTCTCTCTCTCTCTATCTCTCGTTCTCTCTCTCACTCTCTCTAGCTCTCTATCTATCCCTCGTTCTCTCCCTCTGTCTTTCTTCCGCTCTTTCTTTCTCTCTCTCTCTCTCTGCATCTCTCTCTCTCTCTCTCTCTCTGCCTCTCTCTCCCCTAACTCTTCTTGCCTTGAACCACTTCTTCCGTGCTGCCCAGGTTCAAATCCATGTGTCGGTCCGGACCACTAGTACAAGGCTGAGCCATCGCTGAGAGTGGTAGGGGGGAATTCATCAGTTTTCAAGAGGCAACTCTCCCCAATCTGCTGTGCTCTATGAGGATTGATCCTGCATTGATCTCCGGAAGCTGGGTGCGGCTTTAGTTCACTTTGGCTAAGTGCCCTCGGCCTTTGGGGTGGGTGAGGGGAGTATGGAGAGGGGGGGGGGGTATTGAAGAAGGAGGGGGGGGGGTATTGAAAAAGGGGAGGGGGTATTGAGGGGGGGGGCTTAGGACGGCCCACCCGGGCCCAAGGCTACCTCTACGCCAAAGTAGCCATGTACACATTTATGAAGCGGCTCCTCTCGACCTTTGTCAACATTGACGTGCGCGCGCAACGTTTGTACACCTTGCTTTCGGTCTCTACTCTCTCTCTCTCTTTCTCTCTCTTTCTTTCTCTTTCTCCCTCTCTCTCTCGACTCTTCTCTGTACTCTCTCTCTGTCTCTCTCATTCTTCTCATCTCCCTCTCCTGTCTCTCGTTCTCTCTCCTTCTCTCTCTCTCTCGCTCTCTCTCTCTTTACACGACTTCGCTGACCCGCGATGGCTCTTGTTAGCATTCATTGGTCCAACAATTCCATGCTTCAACGATCATATTTTGCGTACTGGACAGCTGCAGGCAACATATTTCTAATATTTTAATAATAAAAAATGTCCAAATAAATCTTATTCTTTTTACCCTCGCTCCGCCGCGTTTTTAACAAAAGAGTTATTTTTACAAACTTATTCACTATATTTATCTACAATTAAGATTTGTATTATTTTATCTGTCTTCGTCCTTATTTCCTTTCTATTTTTTTTTAAACCTTTTCCTCTCTATTTTTCTCTGTCTCTGCTCTCTTTTCTACCGACAACCTCCTCTGTTTTTCTTTCGATATTTCTCACTGCACATATGCACTCTCATTTCTGCTCTATCTATCTCTCTCACTCTCTCGCCCTCTCTCTCTCACTCGTTCTCTCCCTCACTCTTTCTCTCTTTCTCTCTTTCTCTCTCTTTCTCTCTCTTTCTCTCTTTATCTCTATTTATCTCTCTTTCTCTCTCTCCCTCTCTCTCTCTCTATCTCTTTCCTTCTCTCTATCTCTCATTCTCTCTCTCGTAATGTTCCTCTTCCTTCCTGTTGGTCAATGCGAAGAAGATTAATGCTGCTGTCCACCTCTTTTTTTCCTTTCTGTGCTGCATATGAGGGCTATCGCCTTACCTCTTCGTGTGCTGAAAGGTAAGAGTGAGGGAAAATAAGAGCAACAGAGAGAGAGAGAATGTGAGAAAACAAAAGAGAGAGAGAGTATGTGAGAAAGCTAGAAAGAGAGAGAGAGAGAGAAAGAGCGATAGAGAGAGACAGAAGGGCTGAAAGAAAGAGAGAGGGAGAGAGAGAAATAGAGCGAGAGAGAAAAACACCGTATGAGATCATAAGGAAACCTAGGAAGTAAAGGAGATGGAGCAGTAAAAAAGAAGTTGAAAGGATATCTAGTGGTCGAGAGAGCGAAGCAGATGGATTGAGGAGGTCAGAACGAAAGCGATAGAGGGAGAGTGAGAGGAGAAAGAGAGGAGAGAGAGAGAGACAGAGAGAGAGAGAAGTAGAGAGAGACAGAGAGAAAGAGAGAGAGGGGGAGAGTAGAGAGATAGAGATAGAGAGAGAGAGAGAGAGAGAGAGAGAGATGAAAAAGTGTCCGTCAACCCGACACCTCTCGCTGTCTCGAGGATGCCCTCCTGTGAACATCACGGCCCTTCTCAGTCCATCGAATGCGAGTTTGGGAGGAATTGCGGTGTTGAATGGGCGAGAAGAGACTTCCTCGTTCTCTTGCCAGCACATTCTCTATCCTTTACTCTCTCTCTCTTCCTCTACTCTCCCTCTCTCTGTCTGTCTCTCTCACTTTCTCTCTCTCTCTTTCTCTATCTCTCTCTCTCTCTCTCTCTCTCTATTCATTCACTCTTCTTGCTTCAGAGACGTCTTCATTAGCCCATCTGGCTGCCACCTTTTTTGCGTGATATCCTCCCGCGCTTTCCGAGTTCTCTCCCTCTGCCTCAGTCAGCCAGCTATTCATTAGTCCGATCCAGTGCTCTTTTTCTTCTGCAAACTGACTCATTCACTTTTCCCTTTCTCTCTTCATCTCTCTCTCTCTCTCTCGCTCCCCCTCTCTGCACTCTAACATCATCTCTTACCCTTCTATCTCCAACTCTCACGCTATGTCTATATCTACTTGTATGTCTATCGTTCTCTCTCTTTCCCTCTCTCACTCGCTTCTCTCTCTCTCTCTCTCTCTCTCTCTCTCTCTCTCTCTCTCTCTCTCTCTCTCTAGCAACACTGCTCTCTCAATGTTCACACGAACCGTCCCGTCCGCTGCTTTTTTGATCTCATCCCGCTCTGCAAAGCAGCTAAAGTGAGTCCTCCTCCCCTGTCTCCGGCCTTTTTCTTCGCCTTCCCACTGACTGGCTACTCCATCAACATCGACGTCTCCACTTAATCTATCTTTTTACCCCTATTCCTTGTCTCTATATCGCTTCTTATATATCTCTCCTTTATCTCTATCTCTCTCTCTCTCTCTCTGTCTCTCTCTCTCTGTCTTTCACTCTCTCTATCTCTAATATCTCTATCCTCCTATCTCTACTTATCAAACTCTGCCGTTCATTCTCATCCTTAAACCTGCCTATATCTTTTTTTTAAATGCATTTTTTTTTCGGCACAGCAATCTCCCATGCCCCTCCTCCACATATATATGTTGTGCTACAGCAAGCACACTTTCCTAGCATCATGGTTCTCTCTCTCTCTCTCTCTCTCTCTCTCTCTCTCTCTCTATCTGTCTTTCTCTCTCTCTGCCTCTCTCTCTCTGTCGCTTTTCTCTCGCTCTTTCTCTCTGTCTCTTTCTTCACTATTTTCTCTCTCTCCCTCCCAATCCCCACCTTGATTTCTCTTTATTGATCTGCCTGTATTGTCACAGAATAGAATTAGCACATCTCTTGCCAGTAAATCGGCATGTTTTGTGTGGCGCCTCCTTAATCCTAGACATGTTTATGACAATATCTCTCTAATACTCTTCATCAAGCGTGGACTCATTCTCTCCCGCTCTCTCTCTCTCTCCCGCTCTCTCTCTCCCGCTCTCTCTCTCTCTCCCGCTCTCTCTCTCCCGCTCTCTCTCTCCCGCTCTCTCCCGCTCTCTCTCTCTCTCCCTCTCTCTCTCCCTCTTTTTGCTCCCTCACAGTTCCGTGCAAGTGCCCTAATGGCTGCCACTGCTCTCCTCGCTCCGTTGCCATAGGCCGCATCCCCTAACGATAGCTACTGTGAACTCTTCCTCGCCTTCTCTCTTTTCTCTCTCTCTCTCTCTCTGCCTATAGAGAGAGAAAGAGAGAGAAAGAGAGAGAGAGAGAGAGAGAGAGCGAGAGAGAGCGCGAGAGAGAGCGCGAGAGAGAGAGAGCGAGAGCGAAGAGGCAGAGAGAGGGAGAGAGAGAGAGTGGACCATCTTTATTCGCATTCAGAAGTCGTTCGTTAGTTCGTCGACTTGATTTTATGGGCTATTTCATTAGCTTACTTTACCTGAAAAAGTAATGACGCAAAAAGTTTGGGTGTATAATTAGACTGCGACTGGTGTCCGTTACTCTTGTAATGGCAGGTGCGAAAGCTTAATTGTGTGCTGTTATAAGCCGCAGACAATTTGAAATTGCGCGCAGAAATGCAGCAAAAAGAAACTTTTTTCTTTTGTTCCTTATCGTGTTTCGTGGACACTTTTTCCTGCGCTTTATTTGCCCTTGCAACCTTATCGCTTTTATCACTTTGCCACTGTTGCTATCACCATGTTTAGCCCCCGTGATCTCTGGCGTGGCGAGATTCGCATGGCGCCTTTTTGTTTTCGCAGTATACTCGGTATTTCGTCATGGTATTCCCTCTTCGTTTTTTTGGATTGAAGTTGGCTCTGCTTTCAAGCAATCTTCCCAGCCACCTGATGCTGCTTCTATTTTCGTCATTATTTCACTCTGCCTAATTTCCCCAGCTGTTTTCTTGCCATGTGCTTTATGGAATGTGCTATACGTGATCTATGGAAAGCTGTTTTCTTTTTTACATCCTCGCCCGCTTATGAGTTGGCCCGCCGTGTGGAGCGTTGATCTTGCACAAGAATATGAGAAGGATTGATTAATCAACCTTAACCTGACAGGCTCGAGCTGAAAGGAGCGAGCGTTGTTGGGCTGGACACTTTTACACCTCTCTTTTTCAGTCTCTGTCTCTCTCTCTCTCTCTCAACTCGCCCACCTCTCCCTGCTCGCATCCCTTTCTCTCTCTCTCTCTCTCTCTCTCTCTCAACTTCATCCGTCCCAGCCACTTGGATGCTCTTTGGACAAAAAGTCGATAAGTAATAAGCAAACTCATCACGGCTGATTGTTGAGTGAGAGCACTTCTCTGTGAGGATTCTCTTTTTTCACTTCTCTTTTTTCCCCCAACCCAAACTACTCCATTTATATGTGCAATAATAGCGTTACCCATTTTGATCTTTTCATTGCCGTTGAATTTCTGTGACAGGTATTTCGCGTCTGTGTTTTTCATTGTCGATTTCAATACGTGTATCTATGCGTGCACTTTTCTGAATCTCTTTCTCTCTCGCTTTCTTTCTCTAGCTCTCTCTCTCGCTTTCTTTCTTTCTCTAGCTCTCTCTCTCTCTCTCTCTCGCTGTCTTTCTTTCTCTAACTCTCTCTCTCTCTCCAGGACCCTTCCGAATCGACCGAGCGAGACGAAGTTCATCTCGCCAGAATGGCTCGACTCGAGCTCGATCAACCGACCGCGTTCATCTTCGCGACCGGTTGGTCCTCAAGCGCCCAAAATCAAACTGAATTTTCCCGCCAAAATTAATTTCAAATTTTAGCGATAAATAATGTTCCCTCACACCGATCTACTTCCACTCGATCTTTTTGAGGATGGGGGTTACTAAAAAAGAATTGCCTTACACAGGGAATAAATGCAGTGTCGACTGCCTGTTAAAAGACGGTGAGTTATAGGGCTTGGGGTCCGGAAAGTAAGATGGCGAAAGTCCAAACAGCTTACTTAATTGTACGTCAAAATCTGGGTACCAGGAGGCCCACAATCAATGTGGGAATAGACCGTAGCCATTAAACCCTGACCTAATGATTTGAGATTAAAAAAAGCCTTTTCAGTGTTTATCATTCTTAATTGAAATGTATTTTTAAGAATATTTTTATATTGTTGCAATACAAAGAGACTAAGTAATTTAATCCTTTTTTTCCAGAAGACGACTCGGATGCTCTCCTCCTCGGCTTCAACGGAGGTGTCACTGTGCTGGCCGACGGTGGCCGCGAGTGCCTCCCCTTCATGAAGGTACGAGGTTTTGGAAAAGGCGGGAAGGAAATTACGGTAGCACTAAAAAGGAGTAACTACTGTAAGACCACGATAAGGATCTCTTACGGCTTCCCTAGGGATTTGTGTATCCTAAAGATCTCTGTTATCACCGGGGTCATAAAAATGACCACTGTTTTCATTTTGGCGGGAATACGATTTCAAATATCCACTTTCTCTCTCTTCAATTCCAGGCACTGCGCGCGCCCATCTCCGCCATCGTCTCCTCGGCAAGTGTCCAGTCGCTGCCCAATGCTGTTGCTCTCAATGAGGTCAGTTTACTCTTTCTTTCTACCCAACCCTCTCTCCCTCCCCATCTCTTTCTCTCTCCCTCTCTCTCTCTCTCTCTCTCTCTCTCTCTCTATATATATATATATATATATATATATATATATATATATATATCTCCTCTCGCTCTCTCTCCCCCCTCTCTCTCCCTCCCTCTTTTTCTCTTTCTCGGACGCTCTCTCTTTCCTCTCTCTATCTCTCCCTATCTCACCTCTCTCAATCTCCTTCTTCCTCTCGTTCTTTCTCTCTCCCTCCCCTCTCTTCGTCTTTCTCTGTCTCTGCTCCTCTCTCTCTCCCTCTCTATTTCTTCCCTCTTCTCTCTGCCTCTCTCTCTCATACACTCTCTTCTCAGGATGAGTACGTACCTGTGCTGGGCGCTCTCCCCTCCTCCGCTCCTCCTGCTTCCGCCTCCTCCGACACGGCCGCCCTCCTTCGCAATCTCCACACTGCACTCGGCGACTACAAACTCACGACGGCTACGGTAGCACCGAAAGTCGAGCCCATCACTCTGTACAAGGTTAATACGTGTAATATGATAGCAATAAATAGTAACTAAAATATTTCAGAGTGAAAAAAGAGGAAATGTCGTTTGGACAGAACAATCCTCCTATTTTTGGCTTCCCCAAAGGCCTAGCCCATCATGTTTTAAAATAAACTCCTTTTTCAGCCAATCGCACCTTGGTTTCCGGACACAATTCCTACTTCCCCCATCCCAGCTTTGATGTGTCTAGGCAGTGGATTTTATTCCCAGAAATATATATATACTCTCTGAAACTAGGAAGGGGGACAAGAAATTAAATTGGCTTTTTATATACTTCCCTTTACTTTCCAGAACATTGCCGTCGGCACTCTCTCACTGTACGTGCTCGCAGGAGATGCGAAGGAAGTTGCGCAGCTTCAGAAGGTGCAATTTTTTTTTTCTTCTATCCGAGAATTTTTTTTAGCGACTAAATATTGACCACTTTTTTATATCACTAAAAGTTTATAGCTTCTAATGGTAAGATTAAAATGATCTGCTTGCTAAAAGTGGATTATTTGTGCAGAAATAAAACGGTATACATTTGCATTAATCTCAAGAAATATTTATTAATTGAAAATAAAATAATATTCTTAAAAAAAAATCCTTTGAAATGAAATCGGTTAAATTGCAGGTGATCTCCTCGGGCGGCGATCAGGCTGCGGTGGAGCGAGCGGCCGCAGCTGCTTCTCTCGTCTCTCTCTTCGTCTGGGAGCCAGCCTCGTCTAGCGAGCCCATCAAGAGGGTCCTCCATGCGGGTACGGTACAGGGGAGGATACTGTAGGAGGAGATGAGTGCAAGGGATACTGTAAGAGTGAAGAAGGGGATACTGTAGGAGAGAGTGGTGTAGGGGATACTGTAAGGCTACAAGAGGTATACTGCATGAGGCGTTGTGTACGGGATACGGTAAGAGGGGTGCTTAAAGGGGTACTGTAGGACGAGGTGCAGTGATACAATGGATCTTGGAGGAGGAGGAAAGTGGATTTGCCCCCAAGGGATAAGGTGGAAAGTGGAGTTGCCCCACGGGATAAGGAGGAAAGTGGAGTTACCCCCCGCCCCATGGATAGTGTTGAAGCGGGCTATTTTACATGATCTGAACGGAGAAGTATTACCGTTCATCTATTCTCTCTCTCCCTGCTCTCCCTCTCTCTCTCTTCTCTCTTGATGATTTTTCTATGGGGGTCACATGGATGGGGAAGTCGTTACAGTATTCCACTTCTTTCCTGATCCAGAGTTGTTACAGTTCCCAACAAGCTTGCCTGATTCAGGGTCGTTACATTATCCCCTGATTCAGGATTGTTACAGTATCCCCCTGATTCAGGGTCGTCCTCTCTGGCGCGTGTTCAGCAGGCCCTCGAGCGTGCTCGCGCTCTCCCATTCATGCAAGCCGCCCATGTGACAGCGGCGTCGCTCGAGCAGCAGCAGAAGGGCGCTGGCAGGCCAGTCGGTGGTGGTCCTGGACAGCTGGCTCGCACGAATGGCACCGGAAAGGTGACGAAGAAGGGGTGATGGAAAGGCACCCGAGGGTTGACCGGGCACCTAATATTTATTGAGATTTTTTTTAAAATTTTTTTTAATAAAACAAATTAGTGATTTAAAGGCACCCGAGGGTCGACCGGACACCTCCTATTTAGTGATTTATTTTATTTTTTAATAAAGCAAATTAATCTTAATTAATTTCTAAAATTACTGTAAGATAAAGGTGAAAAAATGGAATTCCTACAATCTCTGATTTTCATCAGCCGACTGCTGCATCGGTAATTTCTAAAATTCCTGTAAGATAAAATTGATAAAAAATAGAATGGAATTCCCTGATTCTCAGCCTGCTGCTGCATCCGATGCGCGACAGTCAGTGGCGCCGACCACTCGCCCGCCACCTGGCGCAGCTCCTTCCGCCCGCGCCCCTCGCCAGCCAGCAGCCACGGCGCCGCCCCCGAGATCTGGCGGGTCTACCGCCACCGCCGCTGCGGCCAAGCCTCCTCCGCGTTAGTATTTTGGCAGTTTATCTCGAGGATAGCCGTAGAATAAAAGCTACCAGAAAGCCTATTCCAATGTAGCATTCAAAATAAATTGATGTTGATAAATAAATAAACAATTAATTAATTAATTAATTTAGGCCCTCCTCGCCAGGCCCTCGGCAGTAACTCGTCGGCTTCGTCGGCCCGAGGAGCAGGAGCGACTGCTGCTGGTATGTGTATTAATTTTTTTTTAGATTACAAAACTAAAATTTAATATATATTTTTAAAGACAACTAACTATAAATTTCATTTCTATTTCGTATCTGAAAATTTGGGTACTTTTCAATCACATAGAAAAGGAGAAAAAAAATTATAGTCAACGTGAATATATATATATATATATATATATATTGGAAGCGTGGCGACCATTTTTTTTCTTACTGTGCAAATTGTATTTTAACAAAACTTAAAAAGTTGTGCCATGGAAGTTGCAGAAAATTGCAATAAAAATTAAATTATTCTTCACGTTCTGTTAGAAAAACAGAAACAGAAAAAAATAAAAAAAATATATATATATATATTAGTAATATTAAACTCCAGGTGCTGCCCGTTCGCCAGGAGGCGTACGCCTTGGTGCTTCTGCCGCTGGCTCGGCGTCAAGCGCTCGCTCCGCGCCATCGTCCGCAAACCGCGCACCTCCCGCACCGAGTGGCCGAGTCGCCGCCAACTGTGGTGGCGGTGGAGGGGCAGCAGAGCCGGCTGCAAGGAGACAGACAGTGTTAGTTCGTGGAGGAGGAGGAGGAGGATGATCTAAGTGTAGGTTAAATAGATCACCACTCTTTTGCCAGAAGCACGCCCGAATAAGTTATATCCATGGAAAACTTGGGAAAGCCACAAGAAGCTGTTGAAAAACGCTTGAATTTACTCCCATTTTCGGCATGTTTCGAGAAAAACTGCATCGTACCAATCTTTTTTTTGTGGTGGACCCTTGCGAAAGTCTTTCAAGCGGAAGGCCATTCAAAGGCCTCATAGTTGTTTTTTTCTTTCTTTTCCAAGTCGAAAGCTTATTCCTTGAAATAGCTTTTAATATTAGGGT
The DNA here is from genome assembly GCA_945643635.1 of Allodiplogaster sudhausi. NCBI lineage: Eukaryota > Metazoa > Nematoda > Chromadorea > Rhabditida > Diplogasteridae > Allodiplogaster > Allodiplogaster sudhausi. The sequence continues at coordinate 267,103 of CALZFC010000291.1, read as the reverse complement.
TTTTTAAGATCTAAAACATGAAAAAAGGAGAGTGTTTTTTTTCTAAAAAAAAAAGGAGAGTGTTTTTTTTTTCTAAAAAAAAAAGAAGATTAATCTTTGCAGTGGCCGCCAGATGGGCGTCGCTCCGTCGAAGGCGGCGGCGTCAGGCGCCAAGAAGGCCGCCGAGCCGGCAGCGAGACCGCCAGGGCAGGTGAGGTGGTGGGAGGGGAAGGGTTGGGGGATGGGGTGGGGGTGGAATTGGTTTTTTTGTTTCAATTTTTTTTACATAAAAACATTTAAAAATAAAATAAAAACAGTTTTATTATTAAGATTAAAAAATAAATTAAATTAAATTAAAATTACTGGCAAGAATCTAAAAGCGAAAAATGCTTGGCAGTATACATAGCTTCTACCTTGCGTAAAAAAATGTCAGACAAATGAAAAAAAAAATATATATATGTATATATACATTTATAAATATATGTATATATATATATATATATATATATATATATATATGTATGTATATATATTATTCCAGAGCACCTCGCGACAGCCGCCAGTTGCGGTGGCCCCGGCCGCCGCGCCCACCACCCCCATCGTCGCTCCCGTGACCGTCTCGCCAGTCTCTCCTCTGGCGCCGGCGCCAGCACTCGCAGCAGCACCTGGTGATGTGGTCCGCCACGTCGACGAGAACGAACCAGTCGAGGAGGTTCGGTAATGTAGTCTGTTCTTCGCGCCAGGACCAGGGGGCGCTTTTGAAAAAGGGCGGCAATTTGAATAGGCACTAGGATCAATCAAAAAATTATTATGATTAAAATATAAATAAATTAATAATTCAGTTTTAAAAGAGTAAAAGAAAATGTCATATGCATCCTCTCCTACTGTTGTGCACAAACACTCTCTTTCCCATATCGCACGGCTATTCTTCCAGTGAAAGTTGTGTCGTGTTTAGTGCAGAGCCAAGCATGAGCTCAGTTCCTCTTAATCTCTCTTCTCAAAGCGATCGAGGCCTCTGACTGCGTTTTTTGCTCATACTGGTATATAATACAGTAGTATTCCACACTAGAAAGATAGGCCTAACCAGATACCATAACCCAAGTACATTATCCCAAGTACAGTAACCACCTCGTCATCTTGTCTCACCATGCACATTTTGCACAGGTCCTCGTCGTCTCTGCTGCCGAAGTGTCTCCATCCACGCCCGAGCACCAGGAGGAGGAGGAGCAGGAGAATGAAGATGGAGATCACCACGAAGACAGCCGCCACGAGCTGGTCGAGATGACTGCTGTGGAGGATCATCAGGAGAGCAGCCCGCCGATGTCCCCGACGGCGGCGGCGGCCATCGTCCTGGACGTGACCCAGGAGGAGAGCCCGAGCCCCCAGAGTGACCGCCACCGCCAGCCAGACCTTGCCGAGACCACGGCCATTGAGTGGGTGGAGAGCCCGCAAATGTCTCCCGAGGGCCCCCAGACCCCTGCCAACTGCTCTGCGACCCCGTTCCGAGCATTCCGGCAGAGCGAGGAAATCCCAGAGACGCCAGACATCTCTCAGAAGCGCCCGCGCAGTGTCACTCCCGACGGGAGTCCCCAATCTGATCTGCATTCGAACTTGGAGGATGTGGAGGAACCGGAGAAGCAAGAAGAGGACAAGGAAGACATGGAAGAAGACACTACTCAGGAGCCATCAATCACAGAGGTGGGTTACGGTAGCCAAATGGCTTTCGGAGATTACGGTTTTCAGAGGCGCTGTCAATGTTGTCATACTGTAGTGCACATATTTAGTTAGTATTACTCACCCTTGTGCACTGTGTGTGTGGTTCTCGTGATTGGTGCGAGAAATGAGTTCTAGTGGCACAGTGAAGGGACTAGACGAAGGGAAGTGAGAATGAAATTGTAAAAAAATAAAAATTAATAAAAAGATGCAATTAAGTTAATGAAAGAAGTAAATAAGTTAACTTTAAAAAAAAAGTGGTATTAATATTGGTATTTGTAGCCATCACCACAGAACGAGGAGAAGAAGGAAGGCGGAGAGGAGAAGAAGGAAGCAGAAGAGGAGAAGCCAGCTGTCGCCACTGGAGGAGAGGGCGATCTAATCGGGGATCCCGAAGAGAGCCCAGCGGCAGCCCCTCAGGACCCGGCCGAGCCCACCCCGCCACCGGCTGAGGAATTCAAGGTGGGGAGAGAGAGAGAGATGGAGAGAGAGAGGGAGAGAGAAGGAGAGAGAGGAGAGAGAGAGATGGTAATTACATAGAATTAAATTTCGGATTTTTAGTTTTTTATTTTTTTTTTATTTATTATTTTCTTGAGGCTCCGCTTGACCCGCAGCTTCCTGGCCAAGACGGCCTCCTCGATGGCATGGAGGAACCGATTCGTCTCAAGAAGGTTAGCAACCAGTGAATCAGGGTGAAAAAAGGGTCGTATCGAGTGGATAGACCCACCGTGCTTTCGGAGCCCCACCCAAGGTCCTACCCCAACATGTTCTTTGAGAAACAATAACTTTTACAGAAACTCTCGTTCTGCGCAAAAAAAGACCACCCTGGTTTCAAGACTAAATGTGACTGAATACCTCCCTTTCTACTATATTCTGATTGGGTCAGCGACCGTGCCTTAAATTCATCGCAATTGAATTTAACGTGCGGTTTTTCATTTCTGTCCACTGCCCTTTCTAACTAACCATAAGCCAAAGTATTATGGAGGAAAATAATATTTAAATTTTGATGAAAGAATTAAATTTCAGATCTCTATGGACACTGACCAGCTGGCGGCAGCGATCGCAGGCATAGACCTGAACGAGACGATGACGACTGTTCGCGAGCTCGTCGATCAGCAGCAGCCAGCTCATGACGAGCTCGTCGACATGGACGAGACACTCATCTCGACGGCAGAGGACAACCACCAACCGGTCAGCATTTTCAGCTTACCGTAACCGGGGGCGCGCAGTGATGACTCCAATGTCATACTGTACACATATGGACTTTTGACTTTGAGTTAATATTGAAAAAGCGGAGGAACACCACCAGCAACCACTTTCTCAGCTTACCGTATCCGAGAGGGGGGGGGGCGCAGCATGGTGAAAAAGGTACCGTCGATTCGACAGACCCACCCTTTTTTGGGCCTCCCAAAGCCCTACCCCAACATGTTTTTGAAGAACATTTTGACAAACCAGCTAACCCCCCTTTTTTCCGGACGCAATTTCCTCCGTCCCCACCCTAATCTTTTGTGTCCTCGACAGTGACTTTTATTCCCTGGCGCGCTGTGATGACTCTAATGCCATACTGTACTTTTGACTTTTGACTTTGAGTTAATATTGAACAAGCTATTTGTTAATGGAGAAAAAAAATTAAAATTAGTGCAGAATTGAAGAGCGCAGGGTTACAGCTAGCTTTTATTTCTAAAAATATAAACACTTAAAATTTGATTTCTAGAATTAAATATTCACTTTCTAGGACGTCGCAGCTTCCGGAGATGCAGCTCAAGCAGAGAACGCTGCCCGCAAGCTGAGCCTTCAAGCGGAAGGTTTGAGAAGTTGTTCTGTTAAAGGAGAAAAAAAACTTTTGCCTTTTGAATTTTTGTTCTTTTTAATGAAAAAATTGTAACACGAAAAATTTATTCCAAAAGAATTGCTGACACATAGATATAGAACAGTTTTTTTTATAAATATGAATTAATTAATATTAATTAATTAATATAAGAATAATAATGCGAGTGTTAATTTCAGACAATCTCCTCGCTAGCGTCGCGGCGCCTTTCACTGCCGGCCTCGCGTCCACCATTGTTGAAGCAGCGACCATCGATGGAGCCAAGGTGAGAGAGAGAGAGAGTGTGTGAGGGAGAGAAAGAGAGAGAGAGAGAGGAAGAGAGAGTAGGAGAGAGAGAGAGTGAGAGAGGAAGAGGGAGATAGGAAGAGAAAGAGGGAGAGAGAGAGAGACAGAGTGAGGGAGAGAAAGAGGGAGAGAGAGAGAGACAGAGTGAGGGAGAGAAAGAGAGGGAGAGAGTACGGGAGAGAGATTGAGAGAGTGAAAGAGGGAGAGAGGAAGAGAAATGGAGATAAGGTAAAAATAAATTTGGAATAAAAAAGCTTTCTACAAAATTTTTTTCAAAATTAAGCGAGGCGAAATGTTGTTAATTGTTACTTATTATTAATAAAAATTAATTCTCTTAACTAAATGAATAAAATGTAGCGTGTGCACTGTTTGCAGGCAACTTCCCTCGACAGTATGATGCAGCCAGCAGGGAATGCGGAAGCTTCTTCACCGACCGGAGAAAAGGTTTTTTTTTCGATTTTCGAAATTTATATTTAAATAAATTATTTATTTTTTAAAATTTATATATATATATATATATATATTTTAAATTTAATTTCAAAATTGTAATAAAGAAAGTGAGGAATTTTTAGCATCTTAATATGCAATGCTTTTGTTAACTATGTTCAAAAATAAATAATAAAAAATTGTAATAAAATACAATTTCAGCTCATGTCTTATCGCTCCACGGGCCTCGAGAATGCAGACGAGCCGCGTGAAGTGGACTATGAAAAGGTTTATTTTTCTCTCTTTCTCTTTCTCTCTCCCTCTCTCTCTCCCTCTCTCTCTCTCCCTCTCTTTCTCTCTCTCTCCCTCCTCTCATTGTCTTTACTCTTTTCCCCTTATATTTAAAAGCAGACTTCCACAGACATTTGCTAACCTTGTCTATTTAACGTTTCCAAAGTTTCCTGAATAGAGTTATATCTCTCCTCTTTCCAATTCCTCTCTCCATCCGTTCCTCTCTTTCTCTCTACTCTCTCTCTCTCCTCTCTCCCTGTCCTTCTATCTCTCTCCTCTCCCTCTCCTTTTATCTCTCTCTTTCTCTCTCTCTCTCTCTCTCCTCTCTTCCCCTCTCTATCTCTTTTTCTCTCTCTCTCTCCATCTCTCTCTCCCTCACTCCTCTCATTGCAGTCCGACCCCGCCCTCGACAGCGTCCTCTCTCATCTGGCGGAGGAGTCCGAGAAGGTCAACGGCCATCACCATGCAACTGAGGAGACGAATGGCCCAGCAGCCCTTGTCAGAGACGCTTGGTTCATGGCCGGAGATCATCTCTCTCTCCATCTCTCTCTCCATCTCTCTCTCCCTCTCTCTACTCCTCTCTCCCTTCCTGTCCCTCTCTCTCTCTCTCTCTCTCTATCCTTCTTCCTCTATCTCTCCCTTAGTCTCTCTTTCGTCTCTCTCTCTCTCTCTCTCTCTCTCTCTCTCTCTCGCTCTCTTTCCCTTCAGGACCCTTCGGGAGTGCATGCCAATGGAGGCTGGCCCGACGGAGTGCGCATGGGTCTCCCGCCGAGCAAGGCAGCGGCGACCAGGAATGGCGGCGCAGCCAAGGAAGTCAAGTGTCCGTTTGTTTGGATCAGTTAATTAATTAAGTTAATTAATTAATTATTTAATTAATATTTTTTTAAAGAAAGTTTAAGCTAATGAGCGAAATTATGCTCGAAAAGAATTTAATTAAAAAATATATCTAATAATGATAAAGAGATCTTTGATTAATTTGTAGAATAACATTATAAGAATAACTGTGAATATTAGGTTACAAAATTTTTTGAAGTGCAGGGAAATAAAATGGGGAAAAATTATAGTGCAATTAGGTTACAAAAAAAGTAGAAGAGAAGTAAGATAAAAAAATAAAATAAAATATTTTTAGTCAAGCTCGGGTCGCCGCTCTACGTCGACATGACGACAGTACCGCATGCGGGAGGCAGCGTGTATCTGCCAGATCTGGCCACCGCCAGAGACTTCTTCTACTTTGTCAGGTCAGCAGAGAGAGAGAGAGGGATGGGAAGAAAGAGAGAGATATGGGGATAGAGCGAGAGTGATGGGAAGAGAGAGAAAGAGAAAATAAGAGTGACCCTTTTAAAGTTTAATTTAGCTTTATTTTTGATCATTCTGTAGTAAAGGATATAATGAATTAAATATTATTTTTGTAATATTCGAAAAGAAAAAATATTTTCAGAAGCTCCCATTACGTCGTTCCCACCTCAGAAGGCCTCGGAACGCACCTTCTGGAAGGATGGCTCTCCGCCAAGCAGCAGTGGGTCCAGGACGGTATGTCGAGAGAGAGAAAGAGAGAGAGAGAGAGAAGGAGAGAGAAGGAGAGAGAGAGCGAGAGAGAAAGAGAAGGAGAGAGGGGGGGGGGGGGGAGTGGGAGCGAGCGAGAGAGAAGGAGGGAGAGGGAGGAAGGGGCGAGAAAGAGTGGGAGGGAGCGAAAGTGTAAGAGAGAGTGGGAGGGAGCAAGAGAGTGAGAGGGAGAGAGAGAGGATAAGGAGCGAGCTAATAAAAAATGTGCGCTAATTAAAAAAAAATTAACTATGGCTTTTCTTATTCATTCCTGCTTTCTGGAAGGAAACTTTAATAATAATAAAAAAAATTACTATACTGACTTATTTCAACAGCTCTCCCCTCGCGCCTCGTGCTCACTCGTCCCGCGCCCCCTGCCGCTCACGCGTGGGCAGCAGAGCATCGTGACGAACTCGCAGCCGCCGGCGCCATCTTCGAGGGCCCGCCCGTCGACCACTCCACCCTCACTCTCAACGACACCACCGCCAAGGCCATGCAGATCAAGCTGTAGAGAAGAGAGAAGTCGGGAAATGACAGAAAGCTACAGTACCCCCGTCCCCCCAAGCACACTATAAATGCGAGGTGCTCTTCCCAGAACTTTTTTTATAAGAATTGTCACTGTATTATTATAATGCTAGCCGAGAGAATCGCGCAAAGCTGTATTCCTAGCTTCTCAGCGTTAGCCCAGCCGTTTTATTGCCCCCTCCCCCATGGCTATCCTCCCTGCCCTGTCTGAGGTACCTCGACCCCCCCCCCCCCCCGGCCAACCGCACCACGTCTGGATCCGCGCGGCTACCGTATACTTACTGTTTGATTTTGAATTGGATTGGTTTCTGCCGCGCTGAGTTTTATCTATTGCCTGTATATGACTTTTTCCTCGAACTCCAATAGTAGAGTTTGAAAAAAAATTAGGATAAGAGAGTGAGTGTACTAAGTTAGCCAATGTCCAGTCTCTCTATTTCTCTCTCTCTCTCTTTCTCTCTCTCTCTCTTTCTCTCTCTTTCTCTCTCTCTCTCTCTCTCTCTCTCTCTCTCTCTCTCCCTCTATCTCTCTCTCTCTCTCTCTCTCTCAGTTTCGCTCCCAATTTCCTCCCAGCACTCTTCCCTTTTTCCCTACTGAATCGTCTTCCAATCTCTCTGTCAAACATATATCTGTATACCCCGTTTCTTATCTCAGTTGTGTTTTTTTGTTTCGAATACACTTTCTATTATATAATTGTGGAAGGAGCGCGCGCGAAGTACTGTAATTTAAGCAGAAGCTAAGGATGACCGTAGCCTAGAGCTGTTTCTCATTGTGTAGTCATCCTCTCATCTCGCACATACAGTCCCAGACAGTACGGTGGCTATCCCCCAATGCATATTCGGTTACCAATCCGCTCTTGTTTTTATGTATTTATGAGTTGGCGAAAAATGAAGTAACTACCCGCTTCTGTGCTTGTTTCGTGTTACAAGGGATGAAGGGAGTGGGGTGGGGAACAAGCACGAGAAAGACGAGTTTGCTTCAGAGAGGCCAGCAACACAAGTGGTAGGAGAGTGAAGAATTGAAAGGGCAGTTGAATATATGTGCTATGCAAAAACGCTAAAGTGTTCACGAGTTGACAGTTATTTTGAGTACTCTATCCCAGTCTTCCTTCTCTCATTCTCTGTGTGTCTCTCTCACCATCTCAATCTCCCCTCCCTGTCGATCTGAGAGGGATGAAATGTACGAGACTGAGAGACACATGTTTGAATAGCTCTTTATTTCGCAGAAGGAATAAAGAAAAAGGGGAATAAATCATCGAATGACCATTTCCTGATTAATTAGCTTTAATCAGTGGATCGTTAGAATCCATGATTGCTAGAATTGCAATAGTTCTAGCCAGAATTAGGAATTGCTAATGGTAAGAAGAGTACAACAGAGACATTGGTCTCTTATAAATGTAGACAATATTCATATGCTCAATTAGGGAGAGAAAAAATTTAATTAAATCCGGTTTAGTCTATATCCCCATTGACGTGTAATGTCAAGGTAATGCAATATAATAAACAGACATTAAACGAACGACGAAAATTCAAGGAATTCAACCTCTCATTCTCTCTCTCTCTGGTTTGTTCTCACAATCACAAGTCGTGTCTTGACACGAATATTGTAACAACATCATTCAAAGAGTGGATAAGGCTAAGATTGAATGTATGTACGTATAAGAAAAAAACACGTTGCTTCAAAGGATTTTGCAAGAAAAGTGAATAAAACGATTTTGGCGGGAAATTCAAAAATTCAAATTATCGATTAGCAGAGCGTCTGAACGCGCGCACGCTGCTCAGCGAACGCGACACACTGCTCAATGAGCTCAACCAGATTGCGATCGGACAGCGACCGAATGCGCTTGTCGATCTTTCTGGAAATGACGAGAAAAAAAATCAATCAACCGAAAAGTCAATAAACTGTAAATTTTGGTTAAAAAACTAACCACTAAAATTGACATAAATAGTGATGTTTTTTTTATTTAATTAATTAATTCATTAACTAACTAATTAATCAATAGAAAAAATCTAAAGGCTCAGCTCTCACTTGAATTCATCGTCCTCGAGCAGCTGCTCCGGATCACGCAGCTCGTCCACACGTGCAGAAAGTTCGGAGAGCGTCATCGATTTCATGACATTGAGAGAGAAGACGATCGAGATGAAGAGGAGGTCGAGGAGGAGAGAGGTCGCCAGCTCTTTCTTCTGCAGAGAGAAAGAGAGAGAGAGAGAGAAAGCTAGAGAGAGTCTGAAAGGGAGAGAGAGAGACAGACAGACAGAGAGAGAGAGACATAGACAGAGAGTGATAGCCAGAGAGAGAGACAGACAGACAGAGAGAGAGAGACATAGACAGAGAGAGTGATAGCCAGAGAGAGCCACAGAGAGCCAGAGAGGGAGAGAGAGAGAGAGAGAGCCAGAGAGAGAGGAAAATAGATAGAGATAATCTGTTTCTCGCTCTTTCACACTCTCGCAATAACGCTCCACTCTCTCTCTCTCTCAATCTCTCACTCTCTCTCTCTCTCTCTTTCTCTCTCTCTCTCTCTCTCTCTCTGACCGTGTTCAGCTCTCCGCACAGATACCGCTCGCACGCCCTCTTGAGCACGGGCAGATCGTTGAGTTCAGCATCGATGAGCAGATCGACAAAGTCCTCAATGTACTCCATGTGCGGCACGCACACCTCGTTGAAGTACATGTTCGCGAGCAGCTTCAAGCAGAAGATTATTGATTATAATATCTATTATTTTATAATATTATTTTTTGCGTTATAAATTATTAATATTATTGTTTTGTTAATTAACATATAAATTATTGTTAACAAAGAATTATGCCATTAATAAAGTCTTGATTACGCAAGAGTAATGTTCAGATCGTTTGAATTTTTTTCGCTCGTAGTTACGTTATTAACTCTTTTATGATATATATTCTGAAATTTTATTAGCCACTTTAATTCGTTTTTATGCTTTCTGCTCTAGTTTAGCCAGAGTTTCACCTATTTCTCTCTATCCCTCTCAATCACTACTCGATTCTACTCTATATTCTCTGCCATTTTTCTATTTATTTAATTTTTCTAACAATAAACTCCCACTATTCCTCAAATTCAGAGCCAGTGATTTTCATAGTTGATGCGAGAACTTATGAGATGGTAAAAGCGGTTGAGAATCACTGCGAGAACGCACAACACTGCCTCATTGGCTTAGTGGCAGAGCGTCTGTCTTGTAAACAGAAGGTCGCTGGTTCGATTCCAGCATGGGGCAGCGTTTTTGCATTTTATTGCGGGTTATTATAGCAGAAAGCTTTGCTATGAAATTTTTGAAGATGCCCTCATTTTATGTCAAGATTGAATGGTAGACAACTGATACAGCAATGAGCTTCCAATGTATTTTCTCATTTTCTTTTTTCTCTCTCTCTCCCTCTCGATCTCTCTCACTGTCACATTCTCTTTCAATATCACTCTCCCTATCCCTGCCTGTCTTTCGCTCTCTCTCTCTCTCTCTCTCTCTCTTTCTCTCTCTTTCTACCTCTCTCCCCCTCTCTCTCTCCTTCTCTCTCTCTCAACTGACATCATGAACGTGTTCCTTGTCCTCTTCAGTGCATTCGAAGCTCTCCGGCTCGTCGTCACCCTCCTCATCCGAGTGCTAAAAAGTAAAGTATATTTATCAAGTTAATTTTTTTAAAGCACAAAAAAAAATAAATAGTTTGCTTCCAATAATTTCAGGCAATTTCTTAAAAACTCTTCTCGTCACTATCTCCTCTTTTCTCTCTCTCTCCCACTCTCTCTCTCTCTCACTCTCTTTCTCTCTCTCTCTGTCCACCTCTCCCTCCCCCTCTCTCTCATCTCTCTTTCTTTCTTTCTTTCTTTCTCTCTCTCTCTGAAATCGTGCCAATGTCCTAACTCCCCATTTCCTTTCCGTATCTTACCAACCTCATCGTCAATGTCTTCCACCCGCGAGTGATCGCACGAGCCGATCGACGAGCGACGCCGTCGTTCGCAGCCGTCGCAGCAGGCGATGAGTAGCTGAGAAAGAGAAAGAGAGAGAGAGAGAGAGAGAGAGAGAGAGAGAGAGACAGAGAGACAGAAAGAAAGGGATTGCGAGGGAGAGAAAGACTAGAGAGAGAGAGAGAGAGAGAGAGAGAGAGAGAGAAAGAGAGACAGAGAGAAAGGGATTGCGAGGGAGAGAGAGAGGAGAGAGATCGCTAGTGAGAGAGAGAGAGAGAGAGAGAGAGAGTATAAAAGAGAGAATAGAGAAGTGGAAGGGACAGACAGAAAGAGTGTGAGTGAGAGAGATGGAGAAAGACGTAGAGGATCAGAGAGAGAGAGAGAGAGAGCGAGAGAGAGAGAGAGAGAGAGAGAGAGAGAGAGCGCGCGCACCTTCTTGAAAAGATGCTCATGATCGGCGCGCAACTCGGAGAGGTCATCGGTCGAGCCGCGACGCGTGCACACCGAACCGCGACGCGACACGCGGTCCGCAACTCGGAGACGCTCAAGCGTCCCTGAAATAGATAGCCTTCTCTATTTGAAGAAAAAAAATGAAAAAAACCGTATAAACATTATAACTATATTTAAAAAAAAACATAATTACTCTGTTATAAAACATTAAAAAAACATTTATATTTATGTGTAAATGTATACCCGATGTCGACGCTGTACTCGCGGACATTGCTGCCGCAGCCGCTGCGGCCATTTCTTCCTCTTCGGCGAGCACCCGCCGGAATCTGATGAGATGGCGCGAAATTCAAATGAGCATTTTTATCTACTTGAATTTTCCTGGCTATTGTTGTCGCATCATTACTCTGCTCTATCTCTTGTGTCAGGCAAATATATATGTATGTGCGACTTCAAATTACGACTTTTTTGACTCCATTAAACTGACAATATCAGCGCAAGGGTGTATATCTATATCTATTTATGTATTAAGTTTACGAGCAAGTTTATTCCACATTTATGTATGTGTATTTAAATCTAATGCTATTTATGTTGGTTTTTTTTCCTTTTCTCTCCCAATCCTCCAACCGTTCCTCGTAGTCAATCTTCTGCTTTCGGCTAATACGGCCTTCGGATCCCTTTCTGCAATAGGAAATGTGTGGCAAAAATTTATCTATTTTTTTCGTTAACGATTAGTAAAAGCTTGTTTGTTGGCTTGTCATCTTAAACGATTACTTTTTTTGGAAATCCAAAGGGAAATTTTTTAATTAAAAAAATCAATTTAAAAAATAAAAATAATCGCAATACTTACACTGTATTCTTGCGACTCCGCCTCTTCCACACCTTGCTGTTGACGCGCGCGTTGTAGTTGGCCGTGAGGAAAGACTCGTTCGGCGTCGGCGACGGGGCCGGAAAATGGGGGCGAGTCGATGAGTCAATTAATTAATCATCATTTTGTTTATGTCATTGTTTTCCTAATAAGACAAAACAAACAAGGCGTCCGACCTTATTCTAATTGTATAAGAGAATAGTGATAAATTTGCAAAAATGGTTTTATTGAAATCGAAATTTGCCATATATTTTAAGAATTCTATATTTTATTTAAAAAAATTGTTTTCATTTTGGGATGCCTCTTTTAATCGTCATAAGAGTATTAGATTGTTTTTTTTCAAAAACAAAAACAAATGAGTTCACTCACCTGATTCAGATACGTGTACGGATCGAAGAGCTTCGCATCCATCTTAATCGTCACGGCAAAGCGAATCTGGCGACCGACGTTGTTCTAAGAGAATGAAGATTATTTGCTCTCTCGGAATTCTTGTTTGGAAATCCTCTCTAACAATTCGGCCATTATGGTTTTTTTTAAAGAAAAAGTTAAATAAAAATAATAAAAAAGTTAGGAATGATTGACGAGGACCTTATAAATAAGAGTAAGATAAGAATGAAAAGAAAAAAAATTATTTTATTGAACATACTTAAATTTAATAAATGAATAAATATTTAAGAGAGAAAAACTACCTTAATATAGTCCGAGACCTCGGCGCGATCTGTGTCGGTGAGCTCGCATCCCCGTCCACGTTGCATCTTGAGCGATTTGCCTGAGATAAAATGGAATTAATATTTTTCATTTGAATTCGCGCCCTTTTGCCTGACACTACCGTAAGAAAGCGTGTGTGATTTGGAGAGAGGCGGGACTACAAAATTCCAAAATAACTTTTTTAAGTTTTGTGCTCCTATTTTTTTAAAAGAAATTCTATCGTGTTGTTCGCTTTGTTTTGTTTTAATTTAAAAAAAAATCATAAAGCATTTTAAAAATGAAGAAAATGAGGAGCATAAAAACGAAGAAGATGAAAAAACAACAAACTAACGTTCTTCGACGATGGTACGACTGGAGTGAAGAGCGCTGTCGTCGTCTTCGGAAGTCGCCTTCTGGACAATGCCCACGACGGCCTTTACGTCGACCTGATAAAAGATGCACCTTGAAAGAGGAAGAGACAGCGGGTGGATAGAAAGAGAGAGAAAGAGAGAGAGAGAGGGAGAGAGGGAGAGGGAGAGAGAAAGAGACGGTGAGATAAAGAGAGAAGGAGAGAGAGAGAGGCAGAGAGAGAGAGAGGGAGAGAAAGAGAAAGAGATAGAGAGAGTGAATGAAACAGAGAAATTTCCCTGCCTTGTCGACGGGGCCGTCGACAAAGTAGAGCTCGACAGCGACATAGCTGATCGGAGTCGGACCGTCCTCTTCCTCGTCGCCCGTGGATGGCTTATCGTCCTCGTCATCACTTGTGAGCTGGAGAGAGAGGGAGAGAGAAAGAGAGAGAGAGAGAGAGAGAGAAAGAGAAATAGAGGGAGAAAGAGAGAGAGGGAGAGAGTTATAGAAAGGCAGGGAGAGAAAGCGAGAGAGAGAGAGAGAGAGAGAGAGAGAGATAGAAGGAGGGAGAGATTGAGAGAGTCAGGAAGAGAAAGTTTGGGAAAAGCAGGAGAGAGAGAGAGAGATGGAGAGATAGTGGTAGAGAAATAGAGAAAGCGAGGTAAAGATTGTGAGAACAAATTTACTTGTCCAGACATGCCGTGAATGCGTAAATTCCATTGGAAGGAGACGTGGTCGTGCACCGTGGCGATCTTGGGCGAAACGTGCAAGATGACCTGAGCGGCGAGAGAGAGAGAGAGAGAGTAGCAGAGAAAGAGAGAAATGAATATGGGCCGGATCTTAGAGGCTTGATCAAAGTTACAGTATCCTTGAATATAGAATGAATGGGGCAGGATTTCAGATTGATTTTTATACGTTGCTCAAAGTTACAGTACCCTTGAAATCGAATGAGTCGTGGCAGTGGTTTCAGATGCTTTTTTTACTTGCTCCAAAGTAAACATATTCTCGGAAATCGACAGAATCAGGGCAGCTGTTTTAGATGCTTTTTTAAAACTCGCTCAAAGTTATTGTACAATCGTAAATCTTATGAATGGGGCAGGATTTCGGAGGAATTTTTTTACTTGCTCAAAGTTACAGTACCCTTTCGGACGAGCTACCGTACCTGTTCATCGGCCGTCAGCTTCCTCTCATTGACGCGCACCGTCCACACGTAGCGGAAGCCAATGAGACTCGGAGTCGGCGGCGGAGTCTGCATCGTTGTGATTGGCTGAAGGGAGCCATCATCGGGCGATGCTGATTGGTCGACGAGTGGCGTGAGAGTGGGCGGGGCATCGTGTGAAGTGGGCGGAGCTTCAGTGGAAGTGGGCGGAGCGTAAGTGGGCGGAGCGTCGTCAGGCGCTCCCATGATGGTGTCAATCGTTGCTGCGAGGTACTCAGTCGAGGACAGATGAGGAGAGATTAAGAGGAGCGAGAGGCTGCACAGAAAAAGTGGAGCTTATGGTTAGCTTTACGGCTTCCAAATTAGATTTAGAAGAAAAAAAAACATGAATATTTTCGTGACGTGCGGCAGATAAGAATGAATGGAAAGTGATGAAAAAAATTGCGCAAGGATTAGATTAGCGCTGTTAGGGCTTTGATGTACACGGCTATTTTTAGAGATTCTTTCTTTTCAAAGATGGTGCTCAACAAAACAAACTTTAAAAAGAAGCAAAATCAACTCCGCTAAATAGCTGAATAGCATGTTTTGAGATAATAAAAAAAACATAGCAAAATATTTTTTAAACATCTTTGCTAACAATATAAGATACGCGAACAAAATAGTAATCTCCCATAGGAATATGGAGGAAAATGAAAGAACAAAAACAAGAGAAATACAGAGATTGGATTGCCCGCTGCAAGAGACTGTGCCATTGCAAAGGGTGCTAAAGATCGCAATATTGGAGAGTCGAAAGAGAGAGAGAGAGAGAGAGAGAGAGAGAGAGAGAGAGAGAGGGCGAGAGAAATAAGGAGAGAGAGAAAGAGAAAGAGGCAGACAGAAAGCGAAAGAGATGAGAGACAGGTTCGCTGGAGATATTGGTCGGAAGGATGAACGTGCATACATTCGAGGACAGAGAAGCAGAATACGCAATAATTCAAGTATTCAAATAAATATTGGCTGTGGAGACAGGAACAGAGAGAGGTAGAGAGAGAGAGAGAGATAGATAGATAGAGAGAAAGTGAGAGAGATAGAGAGTTAGAGAAAGAGAGAGAGAGAGAAAGGATAAGACCAGGAACGAGATAGTGGAGTTAGAGAAACAGAGAGGGATGGAAATTGTTGTCCTCGTTTGCTCTACATGGCCGTCTGTTCAAATGTAAACCGAGCAGCGGAAAGAAGAGAGGGACGAGGAAGACGAAGCCGGGTCGGAATTGCATAGGGCCAGGGGGATGAGAACAGAGAGAGAAAGAGAGAGAGAGAAGAGAGAGAGAGAGAGAGAGAGAGAGAGAGAGAGAGAAAGAGAGAGAGAGAGAAAGAGAGAGAGAGAGAGCGAGAGAGAGAGAAAGAGAGAGAAAGAGAGGGGTGAGGTGGAGAGAGAGAGGCATACAGAGAGAATGAGAACGAGAGAGAAAGAGAGAGGCTAAGAGAGCAACAGAGGCCAGGTTAAAGAAATCATGGAATCAGTAAAAAATAAAAGTGCGAAATAAGATATTTTAGACAGAGAAGCTTGTAAACCTCTGAGAATTAAATACGCATTGAACGCCATTGGAAAGGGACAAAGATTGGCATTACTCTTTGTGAAATGGATTTAGTAAAAAAAAGGAGCGGTTTAATCCCTATTTCTTATGAGATACATATCTATTTGCATAAATCTCAGCGCGTTCAGCCGATTCGGTTTTAGAGCAAAATAAAGCGAGGAAGAGAGAAAGTTAGAGAGAAGGAAACAAAGGGAGAGAGTGAGAGAGAGGGAGAGTGTGAGAGAGAGGGAGAGAGAGTTGGAAAGGGAGAGAGGGAGAGAGTGAGAGAGAGTTGGGAAGCTACATCATAAGTGACGATATGTGCTGAGACTAAGGCTTCCGGCTTCACTTCTAGAATGAAGCGGTAGTTTGTTTTTGATGTCTTCATCTCATTTTGCACACTGAACATCAAGAACAAGATTGTGGGCGATGTGGAGAGAAAGAGAGAGAAAAAGAGAGCGAGAGAGAAATCAAGAGAGAGAGAGAGAGAGACAGAGTAGAATCATATCAGCAGGCAGAGAAGTGAAAAATATGACGATTGATCACAGTGACTGGAAAGTGCCACTGAAAAGTGGGGAAATAAGGCAGAGAGAAACGGGTAGTATGAGGGACATAAGTAGAGAGAGAGAGGGGGAGAAAATTAAGAGAGAGAGAGAGAGAAAAGAGAGAGAGAGGGAGAGTTAGAGAAAGAGGAATAAAGTATCTCTCCTTGTAGCAGTATGTTCACATGCATTCATCATGCACATCTACATCTACATCGCTCTGCTTATGCAGATTTAGATATGCATACATGCATACGCATACATTGTGTACCCAGTAACTGCATTGAAGTGAATATTGCAGTGCCTCTAGGCGCCAGCCAGTGTTTGGCTCATGGAGAGAGAGAAAGAGAGAGAGAGAAAGAGAGAGAGAGAGAGATGGAAAGAAAGATAGAAAGGCAGAGAAAGATTGAGAGAGAGAGAGAGAGATGGAAAGAAAGATAGAAAGGCAGAGAAAGATTGAGAGAGAGAGAGAGAGAAAGCATGAAAAGGGTAGCGAGAAAAAAGGAATTAAAAGGCGAAGCGGCCGAAAGGTGCATTGACAAGAAAAAAGTGCGGCGGCTTTAGACCAATCGTTTTTTTTGAGTCCTTTGACAAGTTCATAGAGAAAGAACACGGCGTTCAACTGAGAGCGCATGCTGTGCTATTTGCCATTATTTGTTAACAAGAAAAAAAAACAATTATAATTTTGAAAATGCACTTTTTTGAGGTATGAAGAATGTTGTATATCGATCCTTATGTATGAGGTCTTACACAAATAGCCGTAAAAAAATATTCGGGTTTTGTCGCTCTTTTTTTTTTTTCGAAAAAAGCGTACACGTAATTTTCAAAGGCTGCACGCATATTAAGGGTTCAAGAGAAGAAGGAAGAAATTGCTAGATTGGGAGTAGAGAATCTTAATTGAAATTAATAAATTAGAAGCTAAGCACCAAAAGTGTTTACTCTTTCAGGCTATATACAAATTTGTGTCTTTGTATGTGTAACGTGAAAGAAAGGATTAA
>CALZFC010000291.1:235000-240000 GCA_945643635.1 Allodiplogaster sudhausi | reverse complement strand
TTATATTCGCTAATTATGTTAGCAAGAAAATTTATTAATTTTCTCGTGATAGTCATACTTTAGTTTCTTGAATCAACCAAAGGAGCACTACAGCAATCTTTGTGCTCTGTCTTCTGTTCTATGGACTCTGGATTCTGTGGATTCTGGTAGGCTCTGCTCCCCGTAATAATGATGCCCCCTTTTAGTTGGACATCATTGTACATTTTACTTTCCGAGTCGGGATTCTTTCCTATTCTTCCTTTTTTTGTCTTCTCTTCAGGCATTGCTGATTGCGATTACGAATTTATTTCGCGATTATTTCGGTGCAGACCTGCGTCCATCCGTGTTTACATGAACACAGTGCTTACAAGAGATAGAGAAAGGGAGAGAGCGCGAGAGAGAAAAAAGATGAGAGAGAACATGAGAGAGATAAGGAGAAGTAAGCAGAGGAAGAGAGATTCTATCTGACATACAGATTCTATCTCTGCCGTTTTATTCCTTTGAACTTGCGTGCAAGATGAGATAGAGAGAGAGAGAAAAAGAGAAAGAGAGAAAATATTGTGAATAAATGAGAGATAGAGAGGACAGCAGAGAAAAATTCCCTCTCTAGCTGTAAACGAAGCGATTGTATATCTGCTTCTCCCTCTCCCTCACCCTCCCTCCTTCGCTCTTACTCTTTTTTTTACTCTCTCTCTCTCTCTCTCTCTCTCTCTCTTTCTCTCTCTCGCTAAATTTAGCCACCCTAGCCACGACCGACCATTACCAGATGATAAATGAAATGGTCAGAATGCTTAAAAGCATCTTGATGTCAAGCAGTCAATATTGCATATCTGCAAAACAAAACAATTTCTATCTGTATTTTTTTTGTACATGGTAGACTTTATCAATAGAAATAGAAAAGAGAGTAAAGAAAAATAATAAAAGCAATATTTTAATTATGTTAATGACATACTCTCCCGGCTACCGTAATCGTCTTCTCTATTTTTGACCAAACTGATATTTTGAACCAAAGCCAGCCGTGCGAAGTTATGCTGTGCAAGAAACCTATTTACCTGTTCGTAATAACAACTCTTAGTCTATAAATGGGTCCATTTACTTGTTGTGTGGATACATATTTACATACATACGTACATATCTGCTATGCAGATATGATTTCATGATTCATTTCCAATATTTTTGTGCATTTTCTATTCTATGCTTTCGGGTATACATATCTACCGATTTCTGCGCTGATGGCGCGACTGGTGTCCATTTTCAGAAAGATTTTCTTCTTTTCTGGAGGCTGGACAGCACAAAATGATGAAAACAACACAAACAAGAAAAATGTGAAATTGGAGCCAAGCGTGGCACGAAAAGCAATCTCTGCTCGTGTTTGTTTGCCAATGCAAATATTCCGGGAGAGCCAGAGTAAGAAAAGAAGGTGGGCGAGAGAGATGGAGAGGGTCAGAGAGGAAAAGAGAAAGAGAGTTAGAGAGGGCGAGAGACAGAGAAAGAGGGGGAGAGAAAGAGAGAAAACCAGAGTAGAGTGCCCCATAGCACTTCCAATGGAAAGCCAAAGACCAAACCTCTTTTCCCTTCGTCCTTGTTGTTGTTATTGCTATACATACTTTTAAAAGTATTTCCGGAGAGTGCAAATAAAAAAAAGATGAATGGAAGCGAAAGACGGGGGGGGGGAATATAAACAATGCCCCTCGAAAGTTTGAATTCCTTTGAGCTTTTGCCCTTCTTCTTTGCTTTTGCCATTAAGAGGAGACAAGCCGAAGTTTGAAGTTCTGGCACAGTCTCCGTCTAATCAGTCAAATAAAGAGAGTCTGGAAGGCGTCCCCTTCAACATTTACAGTGGTTGGCTGGAGAAGACGAGCACGCTGTCATGGTTTGCACTTTTATTTTTCTTATTTCTTCTTCTCTGTCTTCTCTGTTCTTCTCTTTCTCTCTCTTTCCTCTCTTTCTCTATTTGTAACTCTCTCTCTCCCTCTCTCTCTTTCCTTCTCTTTCTCTCTCTCTCTCTCACTTTGTCTCTCTCTCCCCTCCCTCTTTCTTTCAGCTTTATATATCTCTCTCTCTCCCTCTCTCTCTCTCACTCTCTTCCTCCACATCCCGTCATTGTTGTCCTCTCCGAAAGTGCCCGATAAGAAACAGCCAAAATCGCTCGAGGACGTGTAATTCTGACATCAGCCGGACCTTTTCTAGCGCTTTCCTCGCTAGCGGGCGGTGATAAGATCGGCTTCGTTGTCAAAGATAAGCTTGTCGAACAAGGGTACCAGCTGAGGGAGTCTCTGGGAGTTGGATGAGAGAGAGAGAAAAAGAGAGAGAGAAAGCGAGAGACAGAGACAGAGAGAGAAAGAAAGGGCGAGAGAGAGAGAGATAGAGAGAGAGAAAGCGAGAGAGAAAGAGAGAGAGAGAGAGAGAGAGAGAGAGAAAGTTGGCATGAAATATTGATAAGCCTCGATGAAGGTAGACAAAGAAAGTTGTTGACACCTTTCCAACATGGCTAGATTTTTTTATTCTATTTTTTTATATTTATTTTAGGATTAACGCTGACTTTTCTTGCAAAAGTCACAGGGACGCGGTCTCACATTTTTTTTTTTCAAGACGATCTGTAGTCCTCGGGTGGTTAATTATAGTGTGGGAGAGCGAGAGAGAGAGAGAGAGAGAGAGAGAGAGAGAGAGAGAGGGGAGAGAAAGAGATAGAGAGGGGAGAGAAAGAGATAGAGAGGGGAGAGAAAGAGATAGAGACAGAGAGGGAAGAGGCACCCAGAGAGAGTGTGTGAGGAGAGAGAGAAACAGAGATAGAGACAGAGAGATACACAAAGACAGTGACAGACAGAGAGAAAGAGACAGCCAGAGAGAGAGAGACAGAGAGACAGAGACGAGAGAGAGAAAGAGATGAGAGAGAGAGAGAGCGTGAGAGAAAGCGAGCAATATATCAAGTTGAACTCTGGCTCCATCATTCAGCACTGCGCTCGTGCGCATTCAGCCAGGAGACTAATGAAGTCGCCCCGAGGAATAATCAAGTTTCCGTTGCTCGAAGCAAAAAAAGCAAAAGTACGAACGACTGGGAGAGAAAGATAGAGAAAGAGAGGGAGAAATAGAGAGAGAGAGAGAGAGAGAGAAAGAAAGAGAGAGAGAGAAAGAGAAGTTCAGATGGATAAACGATCAAAAGAGCAACCAGAACTTCTTTCCCGTTTCCCCGCGGGGAATGACAGCCGTCTAGTACAATGTTCAATGATCACGGCAGCTTCTCCTTCTTTTCGGCATTCTTTATTCATCGCTCTCTTTCTCTCTCTCTCTACCTTACTCTCTCCTCTCTTTCTCTCTCTTTCTCTTTCTCTCTATCTCACTCTCTCTCCCTCTCAAAAAGCAGTTGTTGTTCTGCCGGAAGGGAAAACGCTGCCACCATCGTGAGGCATGTCCCGTTGTAAGACGTGTAGTTCTCGAAGAAAATCTCGTCAAAGGACACGTCAGTAATTTCGGCTGCTTGAAGAGCTTGAGCCAAGTCAATTAATGGACGACAGCAAATTTTCTCTTAATAAATCGAGCTGGCAAAAAAAAACCTTTTTCGGAAATGAGAGGTAACCAATCAAATATGTATTTTTTAAATTAAAATATACTCTCTCTTTCTTTTTTTTCCGTGTCTCTTCTCCCTTTCCTGCGGTTCTATGAATTGAATTGAGATAGTGATGGGTGCGGGTCGAACGAAAATGGAACGGATACTTCTTACATTAGCACTCGAATCACCACACGCAGTAGAAGATTTCGTATCTTTTTTTATCTTTCTCTCCCTTTCTCTCTCACTCTTTCCTTTTCACTCGCTTTCTCTCGATCTCGCTCTATCTCTATCTCTTCCTTTACTCTCTCTCTCTCTCTCTCTCTCTCTCTCTCTCTCTGTCTCCCTATTTCCTGTCTCTTTTTCAAGTTAATTTGATGAGCACACCCAGACCTGTGGAGGAAAACTGGCAAGTTCGACAAATGCGTTCAGGTAAGAGAGAGAGAAAGAGCAAGAGAGAGAGAGAGACAGAGAGAGAGAGAGAGAGACAAAGAAAGAGAGCGGGTGACGCAGAGATTCACAATTCAGCAAATTCGCCATAATAGTATATCTTGAAATCGCTCGACGGCCCGAAATCTCGGTCCCGCACTCCACTTCCTATTACGTATAGCAGATTGTTCTTGACCTTTTCTTCCGCTCTCTCTCTCTCTCACTCTGTCTCAGCTCAGTCTCTCTTTCTCCTATCTTTTTCTCCGTCTCCCAAATTTTTTCTCTTCTCTTCTATCAAAAATCCCTCTCTTTAAAGTGCCCTTCGTGAGTTTGGAAAGAAGCGAGAAAAGTAAGAGAGAGCCACGTGATGAGTATAATTCCTCTGAAAGAGACACTCACACCTCGGCTTTTTTGTCTTGTTTCTGCATTTTCTGCACCCCTCTCTCTCTATCTCTCTCTCTTATTATCTCTCTCTATCTCTCTCTCTCTCTTTCTCTTTGTCTCTCTCAGACTCGCTCTCTCTCTTTCTCTCGTCCTCTTTCTCCCCTCTCATCCCCTCCCTAACACATCGCCTCTATGAAAAGTCCTGCCGGCTGTCAGCAACACAAGAGTGTTTAGCAACAGGTATGAAAGAAGAAGAAAAAGAAGAACTATGGGACTTTCTAGTACTCTCGCTCCGCTCTGTCTCTTGTCTCTCTCTCTCTCTCTCTCTCTCTCTCTCTCGCTCTCTTTCTCCTTTTCACACTCGATCTCTCTTTTTCTCACTCCCTCTCTCTTTCTCTCTTCTCACTCTCTCTCTCTTTTCTCTCACCTCTGTCTCTCTCTCTCTCTCGCTCTCTCATTTCCACAGCTGTGCCCTTGAGCAAAGCATTGATTGATTCCACGTTGCTGCCATTCAGACATTTTCCGGTCAGACTGGAAAGCTCAAAGCTGGAGACCGCGAGATAGAGAGAGAGAGAGGGAGAGAGATAGAGATAGAGATAGAGATAGCGATAGAGATAGAGATAGAGATAGAGAGAGAGGGAGAGAGAGAGAAATGGCGTTG
>CALZFC010000291.1:0-230000 GCA_945643635.1 Allodiplogaster sudhausi | reverse complement strand
GAGGGGTCGTGGAGTGGAAAAGAGCAGAGATGATACCAAGAAAGAACTACTTCAGAATGAATCAATGGATAAATCCAAAGCGGCCGCGGTCTCATTGTCAGCACGAAAAGTTTTTTCTATGTTATACGGTATGCAGACCAAGTTAGTGCCAAAATGTCCACAATGTATCTAATTGTGGTTGAACTTTTTTAGGCTGGCATTTTTGGACATATACTATACATTTATATATATAACAAATGAAAAATTAACAAAAAAGAAGACGTTTGCGTTGAAACAACGTAAACTAGATAAATAACTCTATTATAAAAAAAAACTTTCTTCAGTATCCTTAACCGTTGGCAAAGTAAAACTCAATAAAACAATGAGCTAGAGTACTCTGGACCGTAAAATGAAAATCAATTTCAAAATTAGCTACAATTCTCTTGACCGTAAAATAGAAATGAATAAAAGAGCTACAGTATCCCCTACCGTTTTGAGACGCGGACCGGCCAGACATACTGGAAGCCGATGTAGCCGTCGTCGTCCGAGGTGGACGCGATCACCTGGAGTGGCTCTCTTGTCGATGCGGCGAGGGCGGTGGCCATCTGGAAATGGCTATTTAAATTTCGCGCCAGAACGATTTAAATAATTTGAATTCCGGTCCAAATAGAGCGATATGTACACACATATGTGTAAACAAGAGCGGAGTCTTCTTTTTTGGGTGATCTTCGGACCCTTATCTATTAGAGGGCATCTTGAGTGAGGTGGAAAAGGCAGCAAGGTGTTCGAAGGACGGTGTCATAAAAAGGAGAAAGGTGGGGAGGGAGTGAGAGGTAGAAAGAAAGAAAGAGAGAGCGAGCGAGAGAGAGTGAGAGAGAAAGAGAGAGAGAAAGAGAGAGATAGAGAAAGAGAGAGTTCAAATAAGGAATGTAGACAGTCCAATGCATGATCACGTGATCGTGCTTCTCAATGGGGAGAAAAAGGCAGAGTATGAGGCATTCTGGCCGATATTTAAACAATGAGGAAATCATCGGTGACCGTCATTGCTTGGGGTCTCGTTATAAAAAGAGAGACAGGGAGAGAGAGAGAGAGAAAGAGAGAGAAACAGAGAGTGAGGGGGAGAGAGAAAGGAGAAAAAAGTCGAGAAAAAACATCAAAAAAAAGAAAACGAAGGCTGATGCAATGGTCGCCGAAGGCCACTAATCTCATCCACGCAGAGCAGTGAAATAAGCAGATCGTGTAGTATGAGAGAGAGAGAGAGAAGGAGATAGAGAGAGCGAGAGAGAAAGAGAGAGAGAAAAATAGATAGAGAGAGAGAGAGGAAAAAGCGAGAGAGAGAGAGAGAGAGAGAAACAGAAATGAACTTTGTACACGTCGGGATTGATCCGCTTGTTCTTTGCGGGTGTACTCGAGCTTTCAAATTTATCTGCTGCTCGTTTTCGCTCCCACTCTCTCTCTCTCTCTCACTCTCACTATCTCTCCCACTCTCTCTCTCTCTCTCTCTTTCGCTCTCTTTCGCTCTCTCTCTCTCTCACTCTCTCCCACTCTCTCTCTCTCTCTCTCGTTTATTACCGCAATCATTTCAAGTGCTTTGCGACAGGCATCTGATCGTATTCATGCGTTCTTCTCTGTCTATGACTACTCTCTTCCTCTATTGCTTACATTCGTGTTGTGAACCTTGGCAAGACAAAGGAAAGAAAGGTGTCGAAGAATGTCTCATGGAAAGAAAGAGTAAAGAGGCTAAAGAGCAAGAAAAGGACGACGGGAGCAACAACAAAAAAAATTCTGGGCGGCTCATGAGGCATGCAACACGTCGGTCCACGCCACTGCCTTTTCCTTTCTATCTCTCTCTCTTTCTCTCTTTCTCTCTCTCTCTCTGTCTCTCTCTCACTCCCTCTCTCTCTCTCTCGCTCTCTCTCCCCACTCTCTCTCCCTCTGTCTCCCTCTCTCACTCCCTCTCTCTCTCTTCATTAGCTCCCTCCTCCCGTTATATCTCTCCTACTTTCATGCTTCTAATCCTTTTGAAAGGAACATGTGTTGCAGATGCCTTCTTCACAAATCGCGGCTAAAAAAGCCGGGAGAATCTTTCGAAAAGTTTACAAGGAATATGAAGGAATATGATGTCAAATTAATTAATTACATTAATAACCAAAGAGACAATATTAATTGAGTCATTATCTCAATGAATTTCTCTTTTTATGCTTGTTCTTTCTCTCCAGCTGGCCATAGCTCATTCGGTACATTAAGGAGTATGTAAAGTAAAAGTAACGGAAAGTAAAAGTAAAGGAGAGTAAATTAGCAGATATAGTGCGTCTCTTTGCAGTTGCTTCTCTCACAAGTCAAATACACACAAGGAAAGATAGCAATGAAAGAAAACAGAAAACAATAGAGAGCACTGTGCCAAGGTGTTTCTCTCTCTTTCTCTCTCTCTTTCTCTCTCTCTCTCTCTCTCTCTTTTCTCTCTCTCTTTTCTCTTTCTCTCCCTCTCTCTCTCTCTCTCTTCTCTCTTCTCTCTTTCTCTCTTCTCTCTCTCTCTCTCTCTCTCTCTCTCTCTCTGGAATGGCATTGGACTAGTGGTATTTACGGAAGAGGAAAGGGGTGGGGGTACCAGAAGAAGAAGAGGGAAGGGGGGGGGCGCCAGGGAGAGGAATAAAGGACAGCACACACAATGGAAGCGAGGCGAGGAGAAGCGGCGGCCGGGAGGAGTCGAAGGGAGAATAGGTGTGTGTGGTGGATGGGGTGGAAGAAGCAAGGGGGAGGAGGAAGGGCGGCGGGTGGTGAGAGAGAGAGAGGAGAGAGAGGTAGAGAGAGAGAGAGAGAGAGAGAGAGAGAGGTAGAGAGAGAGAGAGGATGGAGAGAGAGAGAAGGAGAGAGAAGGAGAGAGAGGGAGAGAGAGTGCTTCAAGTGGGCGGAGCTTAACAGTATCATGCTCACGCCGGGCTGTCTCTTGTGCTCGTTGCCCTATCACTCATTCTCTCTCTCTCCCCCCCCCCTCCCCCTCTCCCATTCTCTCTCTCTCTCTTCTTTTTTATCTCTCTCCTGATTCTTCCTCTATCCTCCGTCTCGCCTTTAATTCTTGAGAGCTTCTTAGAAGAGAAAAGCGATCATTATAAGTTGGTAAATTGAGCTTAGTTCGAGTTCTTAGTTCATTTGAAAAAAATAAATACAGCTTAAAGTTTAAATTTTTTTTATAGCCCATTGAAAAATTCTACGGTCCATTTGGCTCTTCTTTCAAACTTTCTCTCTCTCTCTCTTCTCTCTCTGTCTCTCTATTTCTCTTCTCTCTCTCTCTCTTCTCCTCTCTCTGTCTCTCTCTCTTCTCTCTATCCCCTCTCTCTCTGTCTCTCTTCTCCCCCTCTTCTCTCCATCCTACTTGTCACAATTCACTGAGTCATCAACGGAAAGGCCACCCTCTAAGAGATCACGCATTTTGAATCGCGTGTGCTGAAGATCGGAAAGTTTTCTGATAAATAGCGTAGGTGTCCTGAGCAATTCTGCTGCTGCTTCTAAACAGCGGAAATGTGTTGGGAGAGAAAGAGGGGAAGAGAGAGAGAGGGAGTGAGAGAGAGAGACAAAGAGAGAGAGAAAGAGTCAGCCAAGAAGGGGAGATTCCCTCTTTCTCTCTCTCTCTCTCTCTCTCTCTCTCTCTCTCGAACAGGATAGACTGCGCGGCTCTTCGAGTGCCAAAATAAACAGTTAGGGAGGCGGAGTGGAGGAAGGGATTAGAAGCAATAAAGAAGTAGCTAAGAGAGAGAGAGAGAGAAAGAGAGAGAGAAAGAGAGAGAGAGAGAGAGATGGAGAGAGATGGAGAGAGAGGAGAGAAGGAGGGAATAATGAGACTTGAGAGAAGAAGGAAAGGCGTCGAAACGTTTAGGAGCGAACTGCGCACGGGTGATGCTCGCGTGTGTACATAATATAGCGAAACCCAGGAAAAGCCGGTGGGTTACGTGCTCAAGAAGGAGACGGACAATGGGAGAGACGAGTGTTGAGAGAGAGAGGGAGAGAGAGAGGTATTGAGAGAGAGAGGGAGGGAGAGAGAGAAAGTGAGAGAGTGATAGAGAAAGAGAGAGAGAGAGTGACAGAGTAAAGCACAAGGATGAGCCCTAAGCAGACATTCCGGCGTTGCGCTCTTGCGGCCTTGGGAACGGCCACGCTAAACGGGCGTGGTGGGGGAGTATTTTGAAGGGGCGAGAGAGCGAGAGGGAGGCTGAGGAACAGAGAGAGAGAGAGCGAGAGAAAGAAAGAGAAAATGTGGAGCAGCGAGAACGCACAATTCCGCATTAGCTGGCGTATGCTCTAGGGAATTTAAAGAATTTCTCGCGAGTTTGGTGGTATAAAATATCGGAAAACATAAAATTATGTAACCTCACTTCTTTATCTGAACACTTTTGAAATAGATTTTGAGTGAATCAATAAATTTTTATTCGAGAAGGAGATTTGAAAGCGGCGGGAAATACACGGGCGATTGTGAAAGAGCTTGAAATTTGAGAGAGTATGCCTGAAAATGAGAGATGCACAGAGAAATGAAGAAATAACGGCTGAAATCGGTTGGATGGCTCTCTTTTTTATGCCCGATTTTGGCACACGCTTGATGTACTGAAACGAACGGCAAATATTGCACGCTTCGGTTTGCGATTCCGGCGGGCGAGAGACGGTTTAGACTACGAGAGAGAGAGAGAGGGCAGAGTGAGAAAGAGAGAGAGAGAGAGAGAGGGGGAGAGAAAGAGAGAGGGGGAGAGAGAGAAATATAGAGAGCGAGAGAGAGAGAGGGTGAGAAAGAGAGCGAGCGAGAGTGAGAGAGAGGGTGATTGTGAGACAGAGAGGTGAGAGAAAGAGGGAGAGAGAGAGAGAGATATAGAGTGGGAGATTGATTAAGCGGTTTTCAAGCAGAGAATAAGAGAGAGAGATAAACCAAGGAAGCTGGCGATTGAACGCCATGTGCTTTGAAGCATTTTGATGACTGTGCACGCTTGAGCAGAGAGAGAGAGAGAGAGAAAGAGAGAGAGAGAGTCAAAGAGAGTCAGAGAGAGAGAGAGTCAGAGAGTCAGAGAGTGGTAGAGAGAGTGAGAGAGGGCGAGACAGAGCGAGAAAGAGAGAGTGCGAGAGAGGAAAAAGAGAGAAACGGACCATTTGAATGATCACTGGACTCTAGGCTTCGTGAAGAGCAAACAATAGACACGATACAATCCGGAGGGCACGGCAGTGAGATACTACGATTTTGGCCAAATTCAAGAGATGAATCTTTGTTTTATTTTTTAAATTACCAGAAAATGATTTCAACGAGATCAATTGAGTCTAATTAGAAAGAAAATTATTTGTTTTCCCAAAGACATATTTCTCTTTAAAAAAGTGTCGTTTATATCAGAGTCCGTCTTACTTTGTGATCAGTAGGATTATCACCCCTTTTTTGCAAAGAGAGAAGAAAAAGCTGAAAGCAGTGCAAAATAGGAGCTAAGCCAAGCATGAGGAAAATCCGGCGAAAGTCGGGTGCAGAGGGAATACGATCTCTAAGCCTTCGCTAATCTTGATCGCGTGGAATCGCTTGAGACATGTACATAAAAAAATCGTCGTTCCAAATAAGGCGCACCCCCCCCCCCCCCTCTCTCAAAAGGAAGCAAGTTCCAAAGAACCGCTGCAAATCGATGGAAAATATTTTTTGAAAGTCTTCTTTTTTAAACTTTAATTTATGCGTCCAATTCTAGCAAAGATTCCCTATCAATAGCACCTGGTCCACTTTCATTTCCTACCTTCATACATACATATGCATTCGACACGAAGTAACCTCGTTGAGCAGAGCAAGAAATCGGCTGCTGCGACAACATTTTACATAGATAATTGGTGCAATTGATGCGAGAAAAACAGCAATGTCTGTTTGGATCTCCAGACAAGTCAATTACACAGTCATATCAATGATCTTGACACTCTCTCACTCTCTATCCCGCTCTCTCTCTCTCTCTCCCTCTCTCTCTCTCACTCCCTCTATCTCTCGCCCCTCTCTCCCCCCTCTCTCTCCCTGTCTCTCTCACTCCCTCTATCTCTCGCCCCTCTCTCCCCCTCTCTCTCACTCTCTCTATCTCTCGCCCCCTCTTTCCCTCTCTCTCCCTTCTCTGTCTCACTCTCTCTAGCTCTCGCTCCCTCTCTCACTCTCTCTCTTTCTCTGTCACACCCTCTCCCTCCCTCTCTCTCTCCCTCTCTCCCTCTCTCTCTCTCTCTCTCTCTCGTCTCCCGCTCACTCTCTTCTTCACAGTCAACGAGTTCTTCGGATAAGGATAGTATTACATACCCGGATGTCTCGTGTCACGGCTAAATTAGTCGGCGGAGTGGATTGAAATAGCGGATTGAAGAGAAAGAAAACAATGGAGAAAAGAGAGCTAGACGATCCAATCCAACATGATAAAATGGAATGGTAATCTTCAAGCATATCTCTCTCTCTCCCTCTCTCTCTCGCTCTCTCTCTCTCTGTATCTCTCTCTCTCTTTCTTTCTTGCTCTCTCTCTCTCCCTCTCTGCGATACAGAGTAGCTAGAGATAAATTAGACTACGTGAGAAAATGACGTGGAGGGATATGAGTCCCTTGAGGGACCGTAGATGAGGGATGTGCTCAGTTCCCTTGGGGGTAGACATGTGACCCGATCGAGGGGAGGAGGGAGGAACAGAGAAGAGCCAGTGTTGATTGAGTTAAGGGGAGGAGTAAGGTCGCTCTCTCTCTCTCTCTCTCTCTTCTCCTTTTCTCTCTTCTCTCTTTCTCTCTTCTCCCTTTCTCTCTTCTCTCTTTCTCTCTTCTCCATTCTCTCTCTCTCTCTCTCTCTCTCTCTCTCTCTCTCTTCTCCCTTTCTCTCTTCTCTCTTTCTCTCTCTTCTCCCTTTCTCTCTCTCTCTCTCTCTCTCTCTCTCTCTCTCTCTCTCTCCCTTTCTCTCTTCTCTCTTTCTCTCTCTTCTCCCTTTCTCTCTTCTCTCTTTCTCTCTCTTCTCCCTTTCTCTCTTCTCTCTTTCTCTCTCTTCTCCCTTTCTCTCTCTCTCTCTTCTCTCTTTCTCTCTTTCTCTCTCTTCTCCCTTTCTCTCTTCTCTCTTTCTCTCTCTTCTCCCTTTCTCTCTCTCTCTCTCCCTCTCTTCTCCCTTTCTCTCTTCTCTCTTTCTCTCTCTTCTCCCTTTCTCTCTTCTCTCTTTCTCTCTTCTCCCATTCTCTCTCTCTCTCTCTCTCTCTCTCTCTCTCTCTTCTCCCTTTCTCTCTTCTCTCTTTCTCTCTCTTCTCCCTTTCTCTCTCTCTCTCTTCTCTCTTTCTCTCTTTCTCTCTTCTCCCATTCTCTCTCTCTCTCTCTCTCTCTCTCTCTCTCTTCTCCCTTTCTCTCTTCTCTCTCTCTCTCTTCTCTCTTTCTCTCTTTCTCTCTTCTCTCATTCTCTCTCTCTCTCTCTCTCTCTTCTCCCTTTCTCTCTTCTCTCTTTCTCTCTCTTCTCCCTTTCTCTCTCTCTCTCTTCTCTCTTTCTCTCTTTCTCTCTTCTCCCTTTCTCTCTCTTCTCCCTTTCTCTCTTCTCCCTTTCTCTCTCTTCTCCCTTTCTCTCTTCTCTCTTTCTCTCTCTTCTCCCTTTCTCTCTCTCTCTCTTCTCTCTTTCTCGCTCTCTTTCTCTCTCCCCCCTCTCTCCATCTTTTTCTGTCTCCAACCCCACCCACCGCTTCATTCGCCCCCTGGTCACGCGGTTCGATTACCAGAAAAACATAGAGAGAGAGAGAGAGAGAGAGAAAGGAGAAAGAAGTAGACAAAAAGAATGAATGAAATGGCAGCTAAGCAGAATGTTATTCGTAAAAGGAGAATGAGTTAAAGACCATTCCGGAGTAAGAGAAAGGACAGATGGCGAGAGAAGAAGAAAAAAACAGCGAATAAGAAGTGAAGAGTCAGACAGAAAATGCAGAAAATGGAAGAAGATAAAGCACACTACATTTATGCAGAAAGAGAGTCTGTGCTGCCTCGCCCATAAGCGGAGAACAAGTAGTATACGAAGAAAACATAGAGAGTAAAAAAGGAAAGAGCGAGAGAGAAAGAGAAAAAGAAAGAGAGAGAGCGAGAGAGAGAGAGGGAGAGAGATCGTACTTAGACGAGAGAGCAGAGACAGTTGGAGAAGAATGAATAGTGCACGACGGTCAACCGCTGGGGAGAAGAGAGAAGCCCACCCTCCTCCACCCGGTTGACAAAAACAAGTGCGCTCGTGGCTTTATTTTGGTCTCTAAATATAACATCTCTTTCTATCTCTCTCTCTCTCCCTCTCTCTCTCTGTCTCCCTCTCTCTCTGTCTCTCTGTCTCTCTGTCTCTCTCGTTCCCTCTTTTCCATTTCTTGCCTTGCTTTTCATCTGACTGCAAAAGCACCCAGAGTGAACCCACTATTTCTACGTCGTCTATTTTCCTACTTTCATTCCTTTTTCTTCTTTCCTTCTTTTTTCTCTCTCCATCTCAACTTGTCCTCTATTTCTATCTCTTCGTAATTCATTATGCGCTTGTTGCTTTCATTTTTCTCTTTCATTACTCTCTCTCTCTCTTTTCTCTCGCATTATATCCTTCTCTCTCACTCTCTCTTTCCCTCTCTCTCTCTCTCTCTCTCTCTCTCTCTCTCTCTCTCTTTCCCCCTCTCTCTCTCTCTTTCCCCTCTCTCTATCTCTCTCTCTCTCTCTCTCTCTCTCTCTCTTCTAATTCACTCGATCTCTCTACTCATCAAGTGCACGGTGGGAGAGGCAGCCGCAATGCGCATGGGAAGCTTCTCCTTTTCCTTACTTGTGCAGAAGTCACAACGCCGCTACTGGATGAGGCAGATCGGGAGAGAGAGAGAGAGAGAGTGAGAGAGAGAGAAAGAGAGAGGGAGAGAGAGGGAGCGAGAGATTAATAGTATGAAAAAGAACGAGTGGTCAGAGATGAGGGATCGAGAGAAGGTAAGAAAGAGAGAGAGAGAGAGAGAGAGAGAGAGAGAGAGAGAGAAGCAGAGTGCAATCAGAGAAGAAAGCCTTGTCTTCCTGACATGAGGAGGGTACGTACAAATTTGGTGCAGGAAGGGTAGAAAAAGAGAATATGAAGGAAGAGCAAGGATTAAGAAAAAATGCCACGTACATACATATTCATGGCTGCATAGATTAATTGTAAGAGGACTAGAAGAAAGGAAAAGAATATAGATGGAGAAATATTAAGGGATTTAAAATATTCTTTTTAAACAACAAAATGCATACGGTATGCACATGTATAGCATATATAGATCTTGATAGAACCGAACATTTAAATGTACATAAAATACATAAATACTCATGTCTTTCTCAATGCCAGAAGAAGACTGTATACAATTCTTATACATCTCTCTCTCTCTCTCTTGGCAAGTCTGCTAGGTTGCAGTGCAGCCTCTGCGAGACAAGAGGACTCTGCAGAGCTGCCTGGGGCCATTCGCGTTTATGGCATGTCTTGTGTGTGTATGTAGTAGGGCGCGGTGCACACGAGGGCGAGGAGATATTTCCTTTCTTTCTCTCTCTCTTTTTCCCTCTATCTTTCTCTCTTTCTCTTTCTCTCTTTCTCTCTCTTTCTTTCTCTCTCTCTCTCTCTTTCTTTCTCAGCCTCTCTCTCTTTCTTTCTCAGTCTCTCTCTCTCTGTGTGTCTCGCTGTCACAAAGAAAATCGTATGCCTACTTCCCTCTCTTTCACTCATTTCATCTCGTCAACATGTCGTACAATTAATGTGTTTTCTACTCTTTGTCTCTCTCTTTCTCTTTTCTCTGTCTGTCTTTCTCCTTTTCTCTCTCTCTCTCTCTCGTTTTGTACACTGACCGGGGTTGCCCTTAGTACGTTGAACTTGCTGAACATCGGAAAAGGCGTCATAGAGCCTTCAAGGAAAAAGGGACTATAAAATAAAGAACGACCAAGCCAGGAGCCTGGTGGAAGTTTTCGACATTCGATATAGAGAGTGCCGCCGCCGAGTTGAGGAGAGGGAGAAGGGAGAGGGAGAGAGAGAGAGAGAGAGAGAGAGAGAGAGAGAGAGAGTGGGAAGGTGGAGGAGCGATATAGAGAGAGAGAGAGAGAGAGAGAGAGAGAGAGAGAAAAGGGAGGGAGAAAGAGAGAGAGAGAGAGAGAGAGAGAGAGAGAGAGAGAGAGAGAGAGAGAGAGAGAAAGGGAGGGAGAGAGAGATAGGAAGGTCGAAGCGAGATATAGAAAGAGAGAGAGAGACAAGTCGAGAGAGAGCTGGAGATACATTCAAAGTGCAAGTTTCTAATGCCCCAAGGAGAAAGCAATTTTTTACTACTCAAGCCAAATAGATCTCTGGAAACGAAAGATCCCTGACGCGTAGCAAATTCTTTTTTTCTTCCAAGCTTACCCACTACTTCATCGCTGACCAATGCGAGCCCTCTTCGTAGCACTGTCTTGCCAATGCGAATGCTTTTGAGTGAAACATGCGAGGCAAAACCACCAGGCGTCGCAAACGTCAGATATATCTTATATATTAAAATCCTCTTTTTTGTATTGGTAATGAAACTAATTAGAATTATTAGCAATTTAATCTCGCACTGCATGTATAGCAGAAATGAAAAATACATAGAACATATGCAGTTTTCAAATTTAATTATCTATGCGACGTCGCGGAATATTTACATTTTGTCCCTCTTCTCTATTTATGTTCATACATTCCATTAGCGTTTATTGAGGTTCAATTTTCTGTAAATGGGAGTAAATTAAAAAAAAGAAAGCAATCTTTTAAGGTTCCTTTACAAATTCATGGCCCAATAGCTGCCTTGTCTCCAAACTGCAGCTAGGCAACGATCTTTTGACAAAACAAAATAAAACACCATAAAATAGCCCCGAGTCGTAAGCGGAGTAGTTGTAAAGATAAAACGACAAAGTTTTATGTTTCAATTTTACGGTGCTACTCTGGCAAGGCGAAGAAGAAGATTCGGAGACATGGGAAGAAACAACTTCCTAGGGAGAGCAAGTAAGACATAAAAATGTGTTATCACGAACTATTATTCCTTGGCTATTCCTTTTTTAAGAGGCGTTGAAAGTCTAAAAGATAAGGAGGTAGTTTATCAGGTAGTTTATTAGGACAGACAGCTGAACGATATGCGATGTATGACTTCTTTCTCGCTAACAATTAGCCAGGTACGAGTGTTTGGCCGAGAGGAGACAAGCAGATTGAAAGGAGGCGGGCGGCACTGATGAAAAGGGTCCGCTGGTTGTGATAGGGCGAGAGAAGAGGAGGGGGAGGAGGAGAGAGAGAGGGAGAGAGGGAGAGAAGGAGGGAACGAGTATTCGTGAGAGGCAGAGAGAGAGAGAGAGAAACTAAGAAAAAAATGCGTGATGTATGACAGAATGAAAGTCTTAAAGTGCTTGAAGCCCGAGAAAGAGGAAAAAAGTGGTCTCCGGACTGGCATAGAAAAAAGCAGCCCTAAACATTATTTGTTGGGACTGCGACATGAGAGGGTGAGGGTGGAGGGCGGCTGTCTTTAGAGAGTGATTGAGAGTGATTAAGAAAGAGAGAGAGAGAGAGAGAGAGAGAGAGAGAAAGAGATATAAGGATAAGGGGAGAGAGAGAGAGAGAAGTAGACAAAGAAAGAGAGAGCGAAATCGGAAAATTTAACGTGTGAGAAGCTCGTACTAATACGAGAAAAAAGACGAGCACATGAGACCTACCGGGCTGTTTGTCAGATTTTCTTTGTCCTCAGTACAAAGTCCAGGATGTGATCCGAGCTAATGCTGGATGGATCATCAACATGCTAGCCATTCTATCTCACTCTGTCTGTCTTTTTGTCTCTCTCAGTCTCTCAGTCACTCTCTCTGTCTATATCTCTGTCTCTCGCTCTCTCTGTCTCAGGCTCTCTCTCTGCCTGTCTCTCTCTCTGTCTCACTCTCTATCTCTCTCTCTCTGCCTGTCTCCCCTGTCTCTCTCTCTCGTAGTCTCTCGCTCTGTGTGTCTCTCTCTCTCAGCCTCCACACTTCCACCTACATATTGTTAGCATCTCTTCCACTGGGAAGCTGCTCATTCCCGTGTCACATTAGTCTTTGTCTTTTTACGTAGAAAGTACGAAGTCGCTTTTCTAGGGAATGCAGGAACATTAATATTAATAGTGCACCGCATCACATGCAGTTAGCGAACAACAGAACGTAGCAGCGATGTCCGAGTGGTTAAGGAGTTGGACTTGAAATCCAATGGGCATTGCCCGCGTAGGTTCGAACCCTGCTCGCTGCGTACTCTTTTGCACAGAAAGCTCTGACTAATTTTTATGATATATAATAAGTCTAACACTCTTTTCAAACATTCTCTCTCTCTCTCTCTCTCTCATTCTCTCACTCTCTCTCTAAACACTTTCTTCATTCTGTCTAGAGTAGACCCTTGTTTGGCTAACAATCTTCCTTTTGTTTTTGTTTCTTTGTTCTGGTATGCTTCCGCGAAAGCAGCCGGGAAGGCCATGGGATACCGGGAGGTGGGGGGAGGGGCTTTCGCTAATCTTACCCTCGAGGTGGTGAGGCGGACTTAAGTGAGAGGATGAAGAGAGAGAGAGAGAGAGAGAGAGAGAAGGGGAAAGAGAGAGAGAGAGAGATGGGCAGAGAAATGAAGATGTGTGGTTAGTGTGGCAGTGGCCAAACGTATTTCAGATGCATATTACTCGGCTTTCCGTGGACAAACACACGCTGAAGCAACAACAAACAACAGCTAGGAGGCCACACCAGGGGTTTCGTTCAGGAAGGGAGCGAGAGAGAGAGAGTGTGTGTGTTAAAGAAACAGAGATAAAAGAACCACAAGGAAAACCAAAGAATAGTTAGAGTAGCACAAAGTATGTAGCTAGCGATGTGTCGAGAGAATACAAAAATATAGAGAGGGAGAGAGACAGAAAGAGAGAGAGAGAGTGAGAGGGGTGGGGTGAGAGCGAGTGAAAAAGAGAGAGAGAGAGAGAGAGAGAGAGAGAAAGAGAGAGAGAGAATATACGGACAATGACACGTGAAGAGACCCAGGAAAAACAAGAGTAAACGAAAGGCGAGAGGATCGATAAAGCATCGCAGATTCGACTGGTCCGTTGTCCACACAACAGTCTCTGTTGCGATGCCACATTGCGGCACCTATTTTCTCTTTATCTCTCTTTCTCTCGCTCTCACCTTCTCTTTCGTTCACTCCCTTTCTCTCTTTCTCTCACTCTCTCTCTCTCTCTCTTTCTATCGCTCTCTATCTCTGTCCTTCTATTTCTCTCTCTCTTTCTCTCTCTTTCTCTCTCTTCCTCTCTCTCTCTCATTCTCAAATTCTCTCTCACTCATCGTCATTCTCCCGTACTACGTCTTTCTCCTTCTTCACCCCTAGCACATCTTCCTTTTCCCTCAACACGACCCTACTTTACTAGTCATCAAAAACATCTTTTGCCTCGTCTTCTTGCACATCGTGAAGGAATTGAAAGAAGAAAGGAAGGAAGGAGCCAGTCAAGGAAGACAGAGAGAGAGAGAGAGAGAGCGGAAGAGAAAGGAAGAGAGAAAGGAAGCGAGAGAGAGAGAGAGCGGGAGAGAAAGGAAGAAGAAGGGAAGAGAGAGAGAGATAAAGAGAGAGAGAGAGACAGAGCAGAAACCGGGAGCGGGGCAATTTTTCATTTATGTTTATTCACTTTTTATGCGACGTGCCCAGTACCGGGGACCAGATGGTGGCAAATGGCAAAAGGAAGAAGAGAAGGGTAAGGTAAATAGTATGTGCCACTTGTTGTTAGGTCTGGAGAGTGAGAGAGAGAGAGAAGTAAGAGAGAGAGAGAAGAGAAGAGAATAAAGAGAGAGAGAGAAGAGAAGAGAATAAAGGAGAGAGAGAGAGAGAATAGAGAGAGAGAAAGGGAGAGAGAGAGGGAAGAAAGAAAGAGTTTTGTTGTTTACGAGAGCGCCCGTAAATAAAGAATAAGACATACACAAGCACATGAAATACGCGTGTGTGTGTGCTCAAGGCAACACAACAAACAAACAAAAAAGGGACAAGAAGAAACAGGAGAAAAGCAATTATTCTTGCCTTTTCTACATACATATTCAAGGCTATCAGATTACTTTTCATCTTTCTCTCCTACCTCTCTCCATCTCTCTCTGTCCATCTCTCTCTCTCTCCATCTCTCTCTCTCTCAACTTGCACATTTATAACTTCTAATGTAAACAAACGAGAGTAGCTATGTACATACATAGGAGTAAGTTAATTTCCTGAGGACATAAATGTATACGTAAACAACCAAGGCTCATACATACATTTACTTGCGCGCCTATTTTGCAGAAGGTGCCGTGCACATACATATGTATTAGGAAATCAAGTAAAACATAATTCACTCTCCCCATCTGACTTGTTTTGTAAGAGATAAGAAGCATAATCTGTACAGATTTTCCATTGCCAAATCACTTTTTCAGCTGCCAGGGTAAAGCTCAGATTACGATTAAGCAAAATACTATATAA
The DNA here is from genome assembly GCA_945643635.1 of Allodiplogaster sudhausi. Taxonomy (NCBI): domain Eukaryota; kingdom Metazoa; phylum Nematoda; class Chromadorea; order Rhabditida; family Diplogasteridae; genus Allodiplogaster; species Allodiplogaster sudhausi. The sequence continues at coordinate 215,605 of CALZFC010000291.1, read as the reverse complement.
TTTATAAGAATGTATTTTATGTCTTAGCTTTTTTTCTTTTTTTTTCTCAATTTGACTCTTTCTCTCTCTCTGTCTATCTCTCTCTCTCACTCTCTCTCTCATCTCTCTCCCTCACTCTCTCCATGTCTCTCAGCTTTTTCTATGGAAAAAGAAGTTTAACAGACCATTTGTGCTTAATTCTCGTCTTATTTATTTTCTTTTTCTGCAAAAGCCGGTGAACAAAAGGATTCACATAATGCATAAGCGATTATACGCCAGAGTTGTAAGCACCAGGAAGGATATCTGTGTAAATCTCTCTCTCTCTCTCTCTCCCTCTCTCTCTCTCTCTCGCTCTCTCTCTCATTTTATCTCTCTCTCTCTTCCTTCTCTTACATTAACACATGCGGATCTCACTAATCTGATTTTGAGAGATCTCATATCTCCGACACTTTTGACATGTGTTCAAAACAATAACACAGTGAGAAAAGACTACTAAAGAGTAACGTAATAAGGAAATTGGCAATAGCAAAACAACATGACAGAAAAGAGGATATTTGGAGGAATCGAACATCATCTGACAATGAGTGGCTTTGGCCAACAACAAACAATAGATATTTGACGAGAAGAAAGCCTAAGGAGGTTGTTAAAGGATCGGATATGTCGCATACAGAGAATAAATACAAATAAAGAATGGGGATATATAGGTTTTTATATATAAGAATGTCTGGGTATTTTTATGACTGAGTATATTTTCAAAACGTATTCGAGAGCTGGGAAAAGAAATTTAAGAAAGTGCTGAAGAGTCTGGGCGCCCGAATGAAGGAATGAGTGACCAGTGGAGAAATGAAGTTCTAATTTCAGTGCACGTTGGCGAGTCAGATGACAGTGAGGGAGAGAAAGTGAGAGAGAGAGAGTGAGAGCGGATGACATAGAGAGACCAAGAGAGTGAGAGAAAGAGAGAGAGAGAGAGAGAGAAAGTTAAAGATATCTGGCGCCAGCCAAATTGGCGGGTACGGAAAGCCACCCCCCAGGCGGCCGTGTGTGGAGATAGACACCGGATGGTAGCTGATAGGAGTCGCATGTAGTGGTACGAGAGAGAGAGAGAGAGAGTGAGAGAGAGGAATAGAGAGAGAGAGAGAAGGAGGGAGGGATAGAGAGGAAGAGAAGCAGAGGACGAGAGAGAGAATAGAGACAGAGAGGGAATAAGAAAGAGAGAAAGAAAGACGAGCAGAAAGAAGCACGTTGCCCTCTGGTGATCACGCGGAAGAAGAATTTCATCAATTTTCCGATTGAGATCCTGCCGACCATCCAAGCTGCACTTTCTGCGTTGTCTTTTCGTCTCTGCACTCTCTCGCTTATTCTTTGTCTCTTTCTTCTCTCTCTCAGCACTTCTATCTCTCTCTTCTTTCTCATTCTCTCACTCTCTTTCTCTTACTCTCTCCCATTCACTCCCTCTTTCCCTAACTCTTCTTCTCTCTCTCTCTCTCGCGGTTCATTTTCTTTCTCTCTCCTTCTCTCTCTCTCTGGCACTCTTCCATCCCTCTCCCTCTCCCACAATCTATTTCCAGCCCTCTGCTCACCACCCCTCCGGCATAGAAGACATTGGCATAGCTGCATTCATGACATTCCGGAGACACTGGAACAATCATTTATCATGATCAAGCCTCCGTCGGGTCTCGGTTTCTCGGGCTTCTCTCTCTCTCTCTGTTTCACTCTCTCTCTCCCTCTCTCTCTCCCCTCTCATTGTCTACCTCCGTCATTGATAAACAGAACATTTATCAAGGGACGCACGCGTTGCATCGTGCCTGTCCTTTCATTTACTTCTAATTTTTTTCTCTCTCTCTCTCTCTCTTCCCTCTCTTCTCTTTATCTGATCTCTCTCTCACCTCTCTCTCTACTCTCTCTCTCACCTCTCTCTCACCTCTCTCTCTACTCTCTCTCTCACTCTCCTCTCCTTCTAATCTTACCTCGTTCTCCCTTAATTCTTAATTTTGTGTTGAGAAGTGATCATGGCTCCATGCTCGGTCGTTGCTGTTCTGCTTGAGAGTTCATATCAGCTGTTATCTAGTCTAGTTCTCTCTCTCTCTCTCTCTCGTTCGTGCAATTACAATTTCTGTCAGTCATCACTACCTGTGATAAACTCGCCAAAATGATTAACAATGAAAAGACACACGTTTGTAATATTATCGCAACGACTTCCTCATAATTTCTCATCCTCTCTTTCTCTCTCAATCTCTCGCCTCTCTCTCTCTTGCTCTTCCTTTCTTACCTCTTTCTCGGTCCCTCAAGCTACCTTGATCACCCAAATAATATTCATAATCCATTTCCACTCAGTATTGCTGACCATGAGTGAACTTATTGTGCTATTGCATACGGCTAAGATCATCGGGCTCTACTCTCATCACGGACAGTCTTATCAGCTGTTATCAGAACGGGCGAAGCTAGAAATAGACATGAGACCAAGGATAGGCTAAAAATGATACGAAGTGAATTACATTCTTACATGGATGGAAAGAGGGAGACAACGAACTGACGAGATCGAAAAAGAGAGGGAAACACTCTTTTCATTCTTGAAAGTGGCGATTCTGTCTTGATATACTTTACAGGCTTCTTTTTTTACAGCTTTTTCGGTTCTAATTAGGAACAGAAAGAAATGAGAGTAAAGATGGCGAAAAAACTGTCGAGAAATTATAGCTGCTCGATGACGGAATTACGCCAGGAGATGCTACAAATCAATGGATTTTGAGATTTCAACCAGGTGACAAAGGTATGCAGGTGTGAGAGAAAAAACAGAGAGAAAGAGAGAGAGAGAGAGAGAGAGAGAGAGAGAGAGAGATGAAGTTTCCAGGCCGAATATCATCCACACAGAAAGCGTGCATGGATCATGCATCCGGGTAGCATATGCCAGGAATGTGGCGTATTTTGTGTAAAATCTACGAGCGAATGATTACCGAGAAAGAGAGAGAGAGAGAGAGAGAGAGAGAGTGAGAAAGAAAGAGAGAGAACGAGAGAGAGAGAGAAATAGAGAGACAGACACCGAGAGAGAGAGAGAGAGAGAGAGAGAGAGAGAGAAACAGTGAGAAAGAGAGATTAAAAAGAGGAAAGAGAAGACGAAGATAACAAACAAAATTGAACAAGTAGCTCTCGCTGCCATCCTGGTCGTTGCTATTTATCCCGTAAGAACCCTCATTACCTTGTTTTTCAACATTCTAGATTAGTGTTCGGCCGTATAGATTTGCCTATTATAATTACTATAATTATTAATTGTTTACCACGTGTATAATTGCTATACCGTAATAAATTCATTCATTCATTCATTCATTTTAAATAAAGGGATGTAATTGAGCAATTTCTAGAAACACTTCAAGATCTGCCTGTCTATCATTATTCCACAACAAAAAAAGGAGAAATTGTTTTGTCTTTCTTTCATTCGATCACTTTTTTAAGACATAGCGGTAAACTCTTTATCTCTTTTCGCTCCCCACTTCTTTTTCCTTTAGTTTAGAGGTACTTTATTGCGTTGCCACTAGCCAGACTTGACCGAGAGCGAGAGAGAGCGAGAAGAGAGAGAGAGCAAGAGAGAGATAGAGAGAGAGAGAAAGAGACAAACACATTAATTAATCTATCTCTGTCCAGAAGCAGCTGCTATTGATGCTGCTGGCCATTGGAGAGTGCAAAAGTCAGTCAGAGGAGAGCAGATTGAAACACAGAAGGCTGCTTGCTACGTTCTCTAGTCGTGGTCTTGGAGAGAAAAAATAAAGAGGAGGAGTAAACAAAATTCAGCTGCAGCACACAATTAATCAACGTGAGCAGCTGAAAAGAAAGCGAGATAGACATTCTTAATTCAGCAATATTCTTAAGTTTTTATATATCCATTTACATATTTAATTCACTCATCAAGGCTCAACGTAAAATATGTAAGTTTTTGTGCAGTTCTCATGTTGATTGAAGTTGGGAAAATATTACAGTTCTGACATGAAACTTGCAGATATTCATTAGGCAGACAGGTGAAACAGAGAGTTCAGATACTTCTTTCGTTGTTTTCTGGTCATTTGCAGTGACAAAAGTTTATCGAGAGGGTACATTGAGAAGATATGTAAAGTATAGAGCGAGAGAGGTGAGGGAAAGAGAGAAAGAGAGAGCGAGAGAGAGAGAGGGAGAAGAGAGACGGAAAGAGAGAGAGAGAGGGAGAGAGAGAAGAAAAAAATCGAGCCTTGATGAAGATGGATAACAAATGCGTAATCAGAACTGCAGTTCAGTTTCTGCAATCTTTTCCAAGTGCTAGAATGGCAGATCATCACTCAAGTAAAGGAGCGGAAATCGGCTGGGAGATTTCGGCGTAGAAATCGGTCACTTCATCAATCAAAAGAGGAAAAAGAAGAGATAAAAACGAGCAGCTGAAAGATGCACATTTGAGAGGAAGGCAACAGCGGAGCAGCACACAGAGGCAATGGTGAACATGTTTGTAGATCAGAAAGTTTTCTTAAAATGTGAATTTAGTGTGCATTAGGGGACCTATTACAGCCTCCTTATTTTTAGTATTTAAAAACAGTTGTAAATTGGCTTCAAGGAGGCATTTTGTAAATAAAGCTAGTAAAACTTGCTGTCATTGCCCCCAAAGTACCGTACCTGTCGCCTTAGTAGGATACGGTAGTAGCTGTGATGGGCTCCGTGGTGAATGGCGATTGGCCGAGGCGCTGAGCGAACCTTGTTCATCTTGTCTGCTTCGAACAAGGTGGGTTTTTATGACTTAAGGCTTTAGAGCCTTAAGGAATGACTTAAGGCTAGAGCCTTAAGTTCGTAGGGTCTTAAGGATGTCTCTGGCGATGTCGGGTGCTTGTCCGCGGGAGGGGGCAAGCAGCAGGAATGGGCAATGATAGAGCCGGCAATGGCCACACTCAATGATGAGGAGATCGACAAGAGTTCGGAACGGTAAGGGAGAAAAAGGACACAGACAAAAGTTAAGTGCCAGAGAGTAGAGAGCAGGAGAGAGGAGAGACGGAGACTGTTATAGAATGAGAGAAATAGAAAGAGAGAGAGAGAGAGAGAGAGAGAGAGAGAGGAAGAGAGAGAGAAATAGAGAAGAGCACAATGACGAAGTAGAGCGACTTCGAACTTTTCGCGTCATGCCTACGTTCCAAGCAGATAGTTCAGATGAGTAAGCGGCAAGAATTGGAGAAGGGAGAAAGTAAGAGAGAGGGAGAGAGAGTGGGAAAGAGAGAAAGAGAGAAAGAGAGAAAGAGAGAGAGAGGGAGAGAGATTCAAAGGGTTAAATGGCAATAGTCGGTGACGGAGAGGGTGGATGCACCGAAATAGGCAAAGTTTTCCGAATGTGGCAATCGGCAACTAGAACATAAGCCGGCATGCAAATTTGTGGCTGGCAGAAATAGAAGAGAGTGCGATAACGAGAAGATGAGACTGAGAGTGAGTGAGAAAGAAAAAAGAGAGAGAGAGCGAGGGAGATAGTGAGAGAGAAAGAGAGTGAGAGAGAAATAGAGTGAGAGAGAACAGCGAGAGAGAGAGAGATTGAGAGAGAGAGAGTGAGAGAGAGAAGGAGGAAAAACGGAGAACTAGGCTTATTATTAGCAATGACTCTGCAGTGCACGAAAATGGACAACGTATGCCTCAGCCAAAGAGTGTTCATCATTGCAGCCGACGGTGAGTGTCCTCCCGTGTTCCAAAACACAACAAGTGAACAATTACAAAAATGTTATTAATAAAATTATTGCTCACGCTTGAGAGAGAGAGAGAGCGCGTGAGAGAGTAAGAGCGAAAAAGAGAGAGAGAGCGAGAGAGAGAGAGAGAGAGACTGGGCAGAGAACACAACGTATTAAATCATGACTAAATCTTTTTTGTAGTGTACGACTATGAGTTTGTGGCTGTCGCTAAAAATCCCGTATGTAAATTTACAAAAAAAAAAAAATTTTACTTATCAGAGTCACAAACTGGAAATGTGTTGATTATGAGTGAGTGAACTGTGATTGGAGTAGACACTATCAGATTTCTCTTTTTATATAACGCTATGAGACTTTTTTTGTCAATAATCATTTAAAAAAACAAATTAAACCCAGCCGTAATTTGTTTGCTTTTATCGCAGCCTATTATTTAGTAGCGTCCATTGAAAATTACGCGCTTTTCTTTTAAAATAAAGCTTTCTATTCAGGCAAAATTGCGCGAATTCAAAGTATAGTTTATGGTTAGTTTGAGTTTCAACTGATATGGTTGTACTTGAGAAGACGCAAGACCACACGAGAGCAGGCAGGTAAATCCTTCGTTTTAATCCGTTTTATATTCTGTGCTTGCCGAAATGGGGTGAACACTGAACATGAACGATGGAAGATCATAAATAGAAAGGCCGGAAGTGTGTGAAACCGAGAGAGAGAGAGAGAGAGAGAGAGAGAGAGAAAGCGAGAGAGAGAGAGAGAAAGCGAGAGAGAGAGAGAGAGCGAGAGAGAGAGAGAAAGAGAGAGAGAGAGAGAAAGGACGATAGACAAAGAGAGTGCGAGACAGACAGAGAGAAGGAAAAATTCCAAGAGAAACGAGAATCATAAAAAACAGACGAAAGGGCGAGGGCTGAAAGCGAAAAGTTGAAGGGCATTGGCTGGGAATTTGCCATTTATATCCTCTCTCCCCCTCTCTCTCACTCTCTCTCTATTTCTCTCCCTCTATCTTCTACTCTTTCCCTTTCTCAATCTCTCCCGCTGTCTCGCTCATTCCGTCGTCTCTCCCCATCTCTCTTCCTCTCATGTTGTATTATTTCCTATCAGCTATTTTTGTACGTATCTATTCAACCGTTTCCTCTCCGTACTTCTTCGGAAATGAAACGGAAAATTTTCGGGGACAGGCGATTGTTCGAGGGCTAAAATTAATTTTTTTGGGTGATCTCGAAGACTTTTAATCTCACCGTATACGATTTCTTTTTTCTTCGAGAACTTTCTCCCATTCCTAGATTTTAAATAGATTATTTCCAAGTCTGTTAATTTATGATTACCTCCAACCGTTTTCTCATTACTTCCTCAGAAATAAAGCGGAAGTATCTGAACCAGGCGAATGTTCTAGAGCTAAAATTAATTTTCTTAGTGCTATCGAATATGTTTGATCTTCATATCTTCTCTCTCTTTCACCCTCTCTCTCTCTCTTTCTGTCTCGCTCTCTTTCTCTTTTTTTCTGTCTCTCTCTCTCTCTCTCTCGCTTTCTCCTCTCACACACACTCTCTCTCTCGCCCTCTCTCTCCCTCTCTATCTCTCTCGCTCTCTCTCTCTCTCTCTCTCTCTCTCTCTCTCTCTTTCAAGAGGGCAGGCCTACACGTTTCATCTTCCTAGATTGCAATCATTTCAAGTCCGGTGCCGTTTCTAATTTGGAAGACGAGAAAAAAAGGTTTCTTCCCATTTCCGGCGCACTGTCTTGCTGGAAAACATACAAAGGGATCGATTGGTCCTAGAAACCGAATATATTTTGTAAAATAAAAGTTTATAGGGGTCAAGCCCAGTGCAAACATAATTATGAGTGATAGAAGGCTAATTTTTGTCATACTTTATAAAGGACCATTGACAGCTTTCTGAATTGTACTAGGAAAAGATACTATAGTATGTAAAAACTTGTGATATTCACAGGAACTATAAAGATAGACGCCAGTTGAGATACATACTTCACTTTACAGGCTTTTCTTTGAATTCATGAGCCATCTCTTTGAAAGTCACCAGAGAGGATTTTACAGACCGGTCCTGTTGCGATCTTCAAAGGAGAGACGTTTTGTTTGAGTACATCAAAATATGTATGTATTGAGACTTACTTTCGGCGATTAGTGATAATGCTTTCCATTCGATTTCTTTCTCACTCTCTCTCTCTCTCTCTCTGGCTCTCTCTATCGTTCTCTTTCGCTCTCTCTCTCTCTCTCTCTCTCTCTATTCTCTGTCTCCCTCTTTCTCTACCTCTCCTTCTCTCTTACTCTTGTACCCTCGCAAACCTTCTTCTGTCCTTAAAACATCCCAATATAAAGCTCCTTCCTAACTATTTTCACTTCCTTATTGCCATTTGCGCAAGGGAAGTGTTTGCTGTTATCTTAACAGTTGACTCATGGAGTTCTCTGAAGGATTGCAAGATCAACAAGGGCGGAATTTCAGATGGGGAAAACACCAATCAAATAAATCAGGTACAGAGAGAGATTATGGAGAGAGAGAGGCAGAGAGAGAGAGAGAGAGAGAGAGAGAGAGGGCGAGGAGAGCGCAACATGCAGATAGCAAAAAGTGACAGAATTCTGCAACAACAACTTTCAAGCACTCTGTTCAGTAAAGATTGGCAAGTTCCTTCCTCCATCTCTCTCTCTCTCTCTCTCTCTGTCTCGCTCTCTCTCTCTTTCTCTCTCCTTCTCTATCTCTCTCTGTTTTGCTCTCTTTCTCTCTCTCTCTCCATCTCTTGGTATAAGTGTCAGACGTATAAAGACATGGTTGACAGTCTTCTTTCGACGTCACAAGTCCGGAGATCGAGCGCTGTCTCAGAGGAAGCGATGGTCGTGAATAGATATGTAAGGAGGGAGAGTGAAAGAAAGAGAGAGAGATAGAGAGAGAGGGAGAGAAAGAGAGAGAGAGAAAGTGAGAGAAGGAGAGAGAGAGAAAGAGAGTGAGAGAGAAAGAGAGAGAGAGAAAGAGAGAGAGAGAACGAGAGAGAGAGAGAGGAAGAGAGAGAGAGAGAGAGAGAGAGAGAGAGTTCCAAACAATGGAAGACAAGAAAATGTGCAAGACTGTGAAAGTTAAGTGCAAAGACGAAAAACGCGCGTTTCAAGACCAAACACTCTCTAGCTGCTACACAAGAACGTACATACATGCAGTCAAATGTCGGGGAAGGAGGGGAAATACGATAAAATAAACTTAAAAGAATTTTCAATATTTAAATTTGATATATGTACATATAATTATAACTAAAAAAATATCCATTAAAAATACAGCGATATTTTGAAAGCAAGTCACAGGTGGTTCTCAACGGCAAGTTTTTCATAAACGAAAACGTGGATGCTTAGACACCGCTTCGTTTTCGTCTGTGTTGAGATTGTGAGAATTACTATTTAAGATGAATTAATTAATGCTGCTTTTCTACAAGAATTAAAGAGAATGTATAGCCATGTCTGTGCAGCGGGAAACTAATTGATCACTAGTATTTATTATTTATGTACATATTACTAGTAAAAATATAGTGAAATAGCAAAAAGGCATTCGTTGGCTTTTGTAAAACGGAATAGACTCCGCGTGCTACACGCGAAAAAGGACTCTTGCAAAGCCCGGCTTACTGATGTCAAGGTGGTTTGAGCTTCGGAGTTGCGGAAGGATGAACGGCTATGCAAATGAGGGCAGAGGGAACGGCGCGAGGGAGGGAAATGAAGAGAGAATGAGAGAGAGAGAGAGTGAAAGTGATAGAGAGAGAGAGAGAAAGTGAAAGAGAGAAGGCGAGAGGAGCCTAGAGTAAGTGAAAAAAAAGATCATGCGAGGGCGACAGAGCTTATCATTCGGCTGGCGAAATAGGCGCATTTGGAAAACACTTTTAAAATGCATGGACATAACGGCATATGGGAATGACAGAGAGAGAGAGAGAGAGAGAGAGAGACAGAGCGAGAGATTACAAAGATGAAAACAGTCATGAAACAAACATCATATCATTTGTCTGAAAAGGTGGAGTCGAATGGTAAAAGATATGTAGGCTGATTATAACAACTTTCAGGAAGAGAGGTTGTGAGTGAGTCATCAATGTACAGTACATAAATGATGGCATATAGTATGAGCAATATAAATTGAGTTATAAATGCAGCACACGAACTCTTCCTACCGTCTAGAAGGAGTCTAGTCCTGAATTAGAGAGTGAGATGAGAAAAGGCGAGAGAAATTGGGGAAAAAGGTAAGAGGGTAACAGAGAAAGAGAGCGAGAGAGAGAGAGAGTGAGAGATAACTAGAGACAACTGATATAGATAGAAAGAGAGAAAGATAGAGGCAAAAAGCTAGACCACACACAGAGCATCTTCGTCTTCGTTTCTACAAGCAGAATAAACTATCTTTTTATGTTGGCGTCTCTTCTAGTCTCCAGTTCGTGTTCCATTCTTTATGATCAAGTCGTTTCTATTTTCCAAGTCTCTTTATTTCTCTCTCTCTCTCTCTCTCTTTCCCTTTCTCTTGCTCTCTCTCTCTTCTTTCACTCGTTCAACAGTCTTCTCTCTCTCACTCACTCATTCCCCATAACCCTCAAGAGAAATGCCTAGAGCAAATAGATAGCACCTGAACAGCTCAAGCGCTAATATCAAGAGTGCATGCGTGTTTAAGCAAGCAACAAGCAGGTGGGCAGGGAGGAAGACAGAGAAAGTGAGCGAGAGAGAGAGGGAGAAAGAGTGAGAGATAGGAGAGAGTGAATGGAGAACGAGGCGAGAAAAAAATAAACCGATGTTTGTTCCAAACCAGAAAATGCTGATGGTGAGAAGTCAACAGAATAAATAACAAGCAAATGATTTGATGCATCAACTTTTCCTCTGTAAAATAGAAAACACTGACCTAGGAAAGTAATCTTGACCTTCTGAACTAGCTAGGCATACGGTAACTTTGCAAGTACGGTAGCCAACTGACATCCTTTAGGCGTGCGGCGGTCATTGGAGAGTTGATTGTGTGGTAGCGACCGCGACGCATCATGTAACGCGTCGCGGTCGACTGATCATTATCGACGTTTAGCGACGATGAAGACGCCGATGGACGAAGGGTCGAATGGTGGATGGCGGTTCGTGCTAGAGGCGAGCAGGACATGGTGAGCTGCAAAATGGATAGGGAGAGAGAAAATCGTCTTCTTTCACTCTCTTCTATTTCTCTCTCTCTCTCTCTCCATCTCTATTGCTCTCTCTCTCTCTATCTGTTTCTCTCTCCCTCCCTCTCTCTCTCGCGTCTCTCTATCTCAACCTCTCTCACGCTCAATTTCTATTCCTCGCCCTTTCTCTTTCTAATCAGCGATCGTTCGAAAGTGACTAATCCTTATCGAAATAAGGAGCTCAACGCTCAAAAGCACATAATAGCTATTTTTCCTTTCGAAATCGTGGTATTAATGCTACATGTGACTTGGCAAATTTTTTGCTTGTTGGGCATAAAATGTACGTACGTACATATTCTCAAGAGTAGTATGCCATACAATTCTATCTGAGAACACGCGACAGGTGGAACTTTATCAGACAGCTCTTGGGGTCAGCGATCTAAAGAAGAGTGCCAGTAAGAAAGTGGAAATTTTTCTTTTTCCAATTTCGTTTCCTCTCTCTCTTACTCACTCTGCCTCTTCTCTTTCCCTTTCCCTCTCCCCCCCCCTCTCTCTCTCTCTCTCTCTCTCTCTCTCTCTCTCTCTCCCTCCCTCTCTCTCTTTCTCGCTCTCTCTCTATGTCTCTCACTGTCTCTCAGTCGGGCTAGTATTGCCTCTTTATTGCAAACTCTTCTGCTCTCTTGATAACAATAACTTTTTTCTCTGCTCTTGTTTACCGTCGAGAAATTCCAAGATCAAAACAGTCCCGATATTTGCTCTCTGATAATTATAAAAAGAAATTAATTGACTAATTAATTATATATAACGACATGATTTAAACAATAATTGCGAGCACAATCAAAGTAATAACAGAATTTTAGTTAAGGAAGTTTAATTAGGAATCATCTCCCCCTTTACCCAACTATACTACGATTCCAAGTAGCGTTCTCTGTTCAATTTAATTGAACCACAGTTCTCTCTCTTTTCAAAGGGTAAAAAATTATTTAAAGTTTTTAATATATACACTTTGTAATCGCATCATTAAACAGTGATGTAATAAATTTTCATAAAGTAAGAATACGAAAAAAATGTATTATAAATAAATGAAACAAATGAAAAATGTTCCTTAATTGAAATTAAGTGCTGAACTTCTGGACGCAGGATTCAGAGTGGCATCTGAATTGGGGGATAGTGATAAGGGACGAGAAATCTTCCTTAATTCGCACTATCTCACCCGCCCCCCCCCCCCCCCTCCCCACCCATCCTCGCTCTGCCTTTCTTCTCTCTCTCTCTCTCTCTCTCTCTCTCTCACTGGACCTCCCTTATTTTTCACTCTCTATATGTCTCTTAAATTCTCTCTCTAATCCTTTCTCTCCTGCACCTCTTCCTCTCTCTCTCTCTCTCTCTCTCTTCACGTACTCGTCTCTTTCGCCATAGTCTAGTTTCCTTAAAGTTATCTCCTTCTTATCACCATCGCCATACATTTTTCAAAGAGAGAAGTAATTGTTATTCTGCTAGGATACTCTGTGTTGGCAATATAAAAATTGCCAGCTACTAGAAGTGAGATTTGGTCCGAGAATAAATTTATTTTCGAATTACTAAATGAAAATATTTAATTTGCTTAATTTTGCACAATATTACTAATGATTTTTATGTATGTATTTGTGCATTTAAAAATCTTTTGTGCTTCCTATAAACTATACATAAAATTTCTTTTATAGCTTCTTTTCAAGTCTTAATGATTGTTACTGTTTTATCCAGGCAAACTTTTGTGGCATATATCGGTTGACATGAGGGCAAAAGAAATAACTAAATAAACATTGTTGACCTGAGCACCGCGTTCTACCGTACCCGCGCCCAGGCTTGGGCCTACAGTACCGGGGCCTGGCCCTACAGTACCTTACGATCTTAAAGCAAAAGATTATCCAGTAAGTGTCACGAGCCCTCCCTCGTGCTCTCTCACTCTTCCTCTCCCTCTCTTCTTCACAAGCTAGAGAAGTGGCTGAAGCCTGGCGGTGTTTCTTTTCAGATTCCTCCAAAAGACCCGCGTCGATGACAGACATTAATTCACTTTTAATTGTCTTTATTTAAGCCAAGCATTGAGAAAATAATAGGAGAAATAACGAGAACTCAATTTTGAGTATAATATCGAATAATGCAACAAAGCATTTACAATATTACAAAATATCAACAACTCTTTCGTGAATAAAAAAAGCATACATCAAAGGGGAATTGCAATATGCAATGTACTCAAAACTGAAAATCTCCTTATAATCAGGCAGCAAACAGAGAACAACAAAAAAAGAAACCCGCTTGGAAGGTAAGGTACCAGAGGTCTGCTTTCAGAGATACAGTACATTTAGGAAATAAAAGTAAAAGTGAACACACAAGAATAAATATAAAATTTAAGTAAAGATATTTTAACTTCCCCGGGAAGGCTTAGTCCATGGAGTTTAAAACCCGCCTAGCTTACATAGCAATTTTCTTGAGAGGATTACGGTAGATTTTAAGATCCATTTTACGGTCCCCCCACAGGGTCTTTAATATAAGGGTTTTAACCCTTAATCATAATGGTTTAAACCCTTAATCACCCATCCTCCTCTTCGTCATCGCCAAAGCTGAGAAGGCGATTCTCGACCTTCTTCTCTGGCTCCATCGCTCGCTTCCGCTTCGCTTCGCGGTCTTCTTCCTGAAAGAAAGCAGTCATTAATTAATTATTTAATTAAATTTTAACAAAATAGGTTGGAACTTCCACATAAATTTCCTTATAAATGTAGAGAATAAATAATTAAAAAAGTATATTTAACAAAATAATAATTTAAACGAGAACAAAATTCCGAAAAATTAAAGATTATTGTCCACAATGTAATGACATTTCTGAAAGTGCAAAATATTTTTTTGAACATATTTTCACTAACATCTCCTTGATTTGGTGATAATTCTAATAAAATCCGTAATACATATCGAATTAAAATGCAAAGAAAAACATAAAAAAAAATAATATCTATCAGGGACTCCAACCAAGTAAAGCAATAAAGAGCGAAATATTTGATGAAATATGGAATATCTTACAGCTTGATTACGAAGTTAAGAAATCAAATTATTAAGAAAAAATTCTGAATTAATTGGGGAAATAAATAAAATTTGACCGACCTCCTTGATTTCCTTGCCGTCCGCGCCTCGCTTAACCGGCTTCTTGAAGGTGATCTTGCCATCAGCGATTTTCTGCTCTGAATATCAAGGTATTAGACTTTGTCGCCTCAATCCTTCATCTATCTCTCTCTTTCTCTCTCTTTCTCCTATCTCTCTCCTTTTATCGCTCTCCCTTTCTCTCTCTCTCACGCTCTATTCATATTTCTTTTTCTCTTATCTGAAAAATAATCCAAAAAAAAAGATCTTAAAACGAAAAAAAAACTCAAAAAAGGAACCATCTTCGCGCTTCTTCTGCGCGTCAAGCGCCTTCTTGAGCTCTTCCGAAGTCAGGTCGGTCTCCGGATTCAGCACAACAACCTGCAGAAGGAGGAGGAAATTGGGCGGATTTATTTTTCTTTATTTTAATTTCATTAAAACATCGCAATTACAGTAGTATTAACTTCAACATGAGTATAGGGAAGAAAAAGAAAAACCATACCAAGGATTTTAACCTATAAAGAAAATACAATTATTATTTTTCAACAAAAAAAGTTAACCAATCGTCTGTTACACGAATAATGAAGAAAACAGAGTAGAATATTAATGGAGTACTTAAAGCTTTTTCAAGCAGCGAGAGTGTGAGAGAATGAGCAGAGAGAGAGAATGAGAGAGAGAGAGGTATAGAAAGAGAGAAAGAGAGATAGAGAGGAGGGAACTAGAGAGAGAGAGATAGAGAGCTAGAGAGAGAGAGAGAGAGAGTTAGAGAGAGAGAGAGAGAGAGAGAGAGAGAGAGAGAGAGAGAGAGAGTGTTGACCTGCGGCCGTTCCTCCTCCTTGGTGTGCAGCAGTTCGCCTTCCGTCGTCTCTGGCATGTCGTCATCCTGGTCTGCTTGGCTGTCGCGGAACTGGAAAAAATATAGAATAAAAATAAATGAATAGTTAAAAGGAACAGAGTAAGAAACGTTTGAGAAAGTTTATAAAAAGTAATTACTACCAAGAGGAGTTCGCATATTTACTGTAGACACATGTAAATAAAAAAAGTGTCAGGTGCACGCTAATACTGTACCAAACAATGATATTCATCAAAAGAAAATAAATATAAAAAAATGAATCCGCTGTTCCTTTATAGGAGGCCAAATTAAAGAATTAACAAGTGTTTTCCATGTAAACCTTGTCCTCAATCTTGGCCGGCTCCTTGTAGCCCGCCTGCGACTTGAGCTTCTTGATAAAGTCCGGCTCGGCTTGCTCGACGAACGAGATTCCCGCCAAAAGAAAGAATTAAAAAAGAGTTTAAAGAACGATCTATTTTTAAATGCATAGCGATCAAATAGTCACACCAAATTTCGTTGTTAAATCGCCATAACTTCGGTTTATTTAACAGCTACTATTATTGCACTTTCGCAATACTTAACAGCAACTATTATCATAATTTCGCAATATCTAATAGCGACTATTACGTAAATGAGACAGCAAGTTATCACTGAGTAACTGATAGTGTGTGTTTAGTAAATATTCAAGCTTAGCATGCAAATAAAATTGAAAAGAAAGTGAGTAAAAAGATAGGAGCGAAGAAAAAAAAAGACAAAAAAAAACCCCGCACCTTCTCTCGATAGGTCAGTTTGCGTCCTTCGCTTCCTCCTCCGCCGCCAGACATTGCAACCTGAAGAAGGTTAAAATTATAAAAAAAATTGCATCAAAAAGGAAGGGAAAAAGAAGAAGCACGGCTAGCCAATGACGTCATTTGCATTGTTGATTATCCAGCTCCACGCTATAACGAACACGAACAGCCGTTCACTTGTCCAGAGCATGCTGAAATTTGGCGCTGTAGGACTATTAAAAAATTTCGTGATTTTAAATTTTGCATATGTACATGTAAATTTGAATATGATGGTTTATTTTAATTTTTTGAAATGTAGACAAAATATCAAGGCGAACACAGCTCGAACTAGAAGAACTCTATCAATAATTAAAAACTTTGACATGGTTTCGTGATATAATAGGTGATAAGGCTTTCAGATCGCGAGAGAACCAAACACGATGTGTTGCCACAGATAATAGCAAATTCCTCCCCCCTAACAGGAAGCTGGGCTAGGATAAATGGACCTTGAAAGAGAGAGAGAGAGAGAGAGAGAGAGAGAGAGAGAGAGTGTGAGAGAGAGGCACATGAGATAGAGAGAGAGAGAGAGAGAGAGAGAGAAGGAGAGAGACAGAGAGAGAGAGAGAGAAAAAAAAAACGAATATTAATTTTTTGAAAATTATAACAATTCGATTTCATGTCACTGGCAGATCAATCGCCATTTCTCGTGTTCCCTGAGATTCTCATCAAGAAATAACAATGTGAGCGAAGAGGGAAACCATTACAAAACAAAAAGAAACTTGAAACTTTTACTTTAAAAGGTAAGATGAACATAGTCAAAGAATCAATGAAAAATGGTGATGAGAATATTTATGCCTAAAATTTTAGTACAATTTTTGTTTTCGTTGTTGTTGAATATAATTTGCATGTATGATGAAGATTTTGACATGAACGATAATATAAAGTCTCGAGGAAAGTGAAAAATGGTGCCATGAAGAGCCACATTTTATCGTTTCCTACAACGGATCTCTAAATTATCATACAATTCCGATAAATACGCCCCTTGAGAGCAGGGCAAATCTTTGTGCAAGCAACTCTTTTTTTTACATTGCGCAACTCACAACTTGGACGAGCTACTTTATTCGGGTTGGCAATTAGGATATTTAATGAAATGGGAGACAACTTTGACAAAGCACGAATGTTCAAACGTACATATGTATGTCTATCCACATTTACAACTGGGATGAGCCCAGAGGGATTACAGGAGCTCAAGTCATGCAAATACATTAGACACGTTATGATGTGTTTACGGCCATTTGCTGATTTCGCTTTTGTTGTGGCGGTGGACTATGTGCTGGTTCTGGCATCTGTAGTTGTGTCTGACGGGGGGGATGTACAACAGTGCTTTATCTCTGCATGTTACGATATGAAGAGGGGAAGGGGACAGCCGCCTTCTCTCGGCAGCGCTCTCGACTCGACTAACCCCTTCTCCGTTCCACTCGATTCGTCCTTCCTCGGTTGGCAGTTGTCCCGCCCCTGATTCGGGGCGGGCATTCCTACTATGGCATCCCACACTTTTAATGTGAGTGGTAGCTCACTCGTGATGTATGGGGCTACACATGAAAGGTGGACAACAGATTTATCGCAATTAAAGGACCTCTCCGGCGAATATACAACTTCCCGTTTTATGCTCTTATTCAATGAAGATCGGCCAGAAACATCCATTAGAAGTGGTCCCGTTTCAAAACAATGTTTAGTGTGTTAAATATTAACAGTTTTTGATCGGGATTACGGTGCATTTTCCGCCCGCGATCGTTCTTTGAGCTCATGATCATTGCTATTCCACCCACCCCGCCATGCCCAGCATGGCGGAAAAAAGAGGGCACGGGATGATATGAATGTCATCGATTGTTTACTCTGAGAGAAAGAGTGTAGAAAAGAGGGAGAGAGAGAGACATGAAAAGGAATGGAAGCGCTGTGTTGCCATTTCGAACACATCCAACACAATCACAGCGTTCTAAAAACTTCCACCCTCCCGAATACTGTAAGAATTTTAGAAGGGTTGGATTTTTCAAAGACCAATTATTAAGCGGGCACGAAAACATTCGCCGGAGTGATCCTTTAACAATAAGCAGCACTCCTAGGCGTCGCTCGATGGCGAATGAACATCTGGCGATTAATTCCCCGTATTTGTCCTGCCCACATGCGCATTTCCATGCACTGTGTTTTCTCCAATTCGACAGATTGCATACTCTCTCTCCTTCTATCGTTGTATGTATCTCGCGCTGTCTTCCATCCTCTCTATTCCTTTCTCTCTTTATATATACATATCTTACTTACTTACTTTATTTAGGGCACCGGAGTGACACGTTGCTGTGAAATTAGCGTAAAGGTAAAATAATGGATATATAGAAGAGGATGAATCGAATGTAATAGGCTAATACTGAATGCAACAAATGTGGAGGACCTTCCTTTCTCTTATGCTCTCTCTCTCTCTCTCTCTCCTTCTTTCTCCCTCTCTCTCCCTTTATTTTTTTTCTCTCTCTCTCCTTCTCACTTTCCCTCACTTTCTTTCATTCTCTCCCCTCTCTCCTCGTCTTTCTTCCATTCTCTCTTTCTCGCTCTTTTCACTTTTTCTCACTGTCCCGCGGCAAAGTGGTTGGCTTGCGATATAGGACACGAGGAGAATGTTGGAACCCGTTATCACAGGTAGCAAAGAAAAAAAGAAGAGCATGCAGATAAAAAATCGTATGATATATCTTAAATTTTTTATTTCTTTTGTTTCAAAGACATCCTTGAAATATTTTCATTAGAAATATCCTCACACACAAAAAAGGACATACTCCTTTTGAATATAATTATTTCGGACAGTATTGTCACATACATAGCCGATTCATAAAATTTTTTTAGTAAATATTAATTTAGAAAATAAATATTAAAAATTTAAGTTGTGCAATGTAATGCGAGCAATTCTTTGGTTTAAAAAAAGAAAAAAAAATTAATTGAATAATAAATTCATATATTAGTAAAAAAAACACACTATTATTTTAAATATAATTCCACTAACAAATCTAAAGCTCCCCGGCATGTAATTTGGTGCCGGACACGTCATGCACGGAAGCGGCGTGGTGGTGGTTGTTGAGGTCGACGTCGAGGTAGTAGATGACGTCGTGGAGGTCGTCGTGGTTGTGGTTGCCGGGGGTGCCGTGGTGGTCGTGGATGCCATGGGCGCCGTGGTGGTGCTGGGAGGTTATTAAGTTCACATTATTAAGTTTTCTAATAACGCTCATTTTGAAATACATCTCATGGTCAATTAAGATTTAATTTAGAACATTTATAAATGATCGCACCAGTAAACGCCCAAGAAATTTGTGTCTACTTAATGCTCAGGTGGACAATGGCAAGTCAACAATTACATGAAAACAAAATTATTTGAATATTTTCATATTACAGGCATGTCTTGCAAACAGGACATTATGTCAGTTTAAAATGTAACAAAAAGTATAAGCATTTTAAAATGAAACTAAAAGTACTTTAAAATGTAAAAAAAGAAACGAACTTGTTAGGCTTGGATCAGTCGGAATCATGGCCATGCAAGCATGGCCATGATTCCGACTGAACGACTGAGAGTGTGACGACGACGGAGTTCATTCTTGCCATACTTCTTGTTTTCCTCCTTTCTCTCTACTTTTCGACAACGAACGCAGTGATCATCTTCAGCAAATCGAATTGGCCATTTCTAATGGCAATTCCCGGTTCATGATGTGGAAGCGAAGAGTGGGCATGCAATTTATTGTTAAAGGAGCATCCAACCTCACTCTCTCTTTGCCTGACGCAAGAGGGAGAGAGAGAATGAGAGAGAGAACGAGAGAGAATGAGAGAGAGAGAACGAGAGAGAGAGAACAAGAGAGAATGTAAGAGAGAGATAGAGAGAGATAGAGAGAGAGATGATGAGAGTCTTTGTTTAAAGCGTGAGTCGTTGGTCAACTAAAGAAAGTAATAAATTATAATTGCAAAACAAAGTAATAAATTAATAAACACTATCAAAAATACAACAATTACACCAACGCCATGCACTTTCTAGAAAAGGTAACAGCAGCCAACTCGGATGTGTCGGTTGCAATGCCGTGCAGGCAATGCGAGCGAATGCCATGATGGAGAAGACAAATAAAAGCAACCTCGTAATCCCTCCTGCTATCTTTCGTTACTACTTTCTCTTTCCTTATCTGCCCTGCGGCCAACCGAAAGCAACGAGGCAAAAAGTGGGCTTTCAGCTCTCCCAATTATCCTTTATGCCGGAGGGGCGTGAGGGCAGGTTGATTATTTGGAAGGGAATGTCCTTTCCTCACTGATATGACCACTCAACTTAAAGGAGCAGTTGGCGTCTCTCTAAATCACAAAGTCGTTCACATTTGTGGTAGGCAAAATATCCTTATTGTTAGAGCGAACGTTCCCCTTGGGGAGTTCAGGGCTGCTAAAGATATCGTCTGCGAGAACACAAAAAGGAGAACAAAATTGAGAATGCAGTAATCTTTCTTCAATTATTGTGTGAATAGATAAGGTGGTCTTCTTTTAATGCAAAAAAAGAAGAACAAGATTAATTTCTTCATATTTTGTTCTTGCCTTCCGTCGTCTATAAATTTTTCTGTTAAAGTGTTCAACTCCTCTGTGGCTTGCCTGATACATTTTGTAAAGTGACAACGCTTGTTCCGAACGGAAATAGTGAGAAAGAAAGGGAAACTAAAAGAGAGAGAAAGAGAGCGAGAGAGAGAGAGAGATTAATAGACAATGCTTATCAAGGAAAACTTGAAACACACTCACACACAAAAAGGACATACCCCTTTGTCATGGTGGAAGAGAAAGAGAGTTACAGTGAGAATGAAAGAGAAAGGGAGAGAGAGAGAGAAGGAAAAAGAAAAGAAGAAGGGAAGAGAAAAGAAAGAGAAGAGGACCAACAGAACGGGATCGGAAAGCAGAGAGAGAGAGAGAGAGAGAGAGAGAGAGAGAGAGAGAGAGAGCGAGAGAGAGAGAGAGAGAGAGAGCGAGCGAATGAGAGTGAACAAGGAGGTATCCAATGATGTTGCTATCAACGCATCGCCTCAACCCCACACAAACGTTCACCTCTGGAATTGTCTTGTATATGTAAATACTCGGCAGTCAACCCTCTCCTCGATCAACAGACGCCTGAAATGCAATAGGCACGCTAGAGGAAAGACGACAACGCGAAAACTGATAGCCTGACCTTTTGAGGTTATTTTCACTGATGGAGTGGAGATTCACGGTGCATTCTACTAATTACAATAGAATTTCTAGTTGTCAGGGCTATGGTTAAAAAATAATAATACACATCCTGAGCAGATAACATGCGGCTGCTTCGTGGTGCCAAGTGTAACAAGTTAGAAATAAAAGTGATAAAGTTGCTCGCTGGAATAAATAGAATATAAAGGTAAGTGAATTCGGCACTATTCTAGTTCAGGCGTCGAATTAATAGTATAGGCGTCCTAGATGTAACATTGTAAATATTAAAACATCCAAAAACAGCCTCAGTAATTCAAAATTTCAATCATTGCTGCAAAGCAGCTAGGACGGCTTTTCCTATCAAAGAATGATAATCACTGGCTGATCTGCTCATATTATCGTATTTGCCGTCATTTCAGGCAGCACCCTATATTCGACGCGTTATTCAGTGGGTATGTTTGTCTGGTGCTTTTGGACGGTCAGGAAGCTGGTAGTACAGAGGCAATAACTATCATGTTACATACGGAGAGTTTATGTACATACATACATTAATCCGCAGTAGGTTTTTGGAACGACAGAGAACCTGGCACGAACGCAATGTTTCTATCACTGAATTATAATCAGGATTTTATCGTGTTTAACCTAAATGTGAGTTACTAATGTACCCGAGTGGCGATAAACTGATTCTTTGCATCTTGCGGCCGCTCATTCAGTTTTTCTTGAAAGCTCTTAATTTGAATTTAGTCATATCATATGGAATTGACGAAAGGGTTCGATCATTCTTTGTATAAAGTATAGAGGGGCCACGCGAACGCAGCCCCGCACTCAAAAATGCAGCCGTTGGCGAACCCCGATTGGGGCTGCCACACGGGTCAGCGCCGCCTAGAAGTGCAATGGCGACGCCTCACCGTGGAGGTCCCGTCTTCATGATCACGAGAGCCCCCCAGCCAGGTTAGTTTAATGGTGGAGTCAGAGGAGGGCCGGCATCCGATACAGCAACCTATAGTCGATGGATTTAGCTCATTAGAAGCGCTAGTAATTCTCAGCGGTCACTTCATCGCTGCTCTCTCCATCCTCTCTCCCTAGCAAGCCGATATTC
This sequence comes from Allodiplogaster sudhausi, assembly GCA_945643635.1. Lineage (NCBI taxonomy): Eukaryota > Metazoa > Nematoda > Chromadorea > Rhabditida > Diplogasteridae > Allodiplogaster > Allodiplogaster sudhausi. Next base: position 193,830 of record CALZFC010000291.1, on the reverse strand, counting down.
TACATCCGATCTCTCTCTCTCACTACTTCTCTCGATTCCCTTTTCCACTCTCCAACTTCTAAAACAAAACACGTCGTTTATAGGGTGCTAGCGTGAATGGGAATGAATCAAGCCCTCCTCCATTAAACTTACCTGGCTGGATGGATCTCGCGATCATGGAGGCGGGACCGTCATGGTGAGGCGTTTCCATTGCACTTCGGGAGACGCTGACCCGTGGCAGCTCCGAGTTGGGGTTCGCCAACAGCTATATTTTTGAGTGGGGAGCTGCGTTCGCGCGGCCCCAATTCAAAAGAATCTTTAATGAGGGTAGGTTAATTCCATAATTCTTCTTGATCAAATCGTGATTTTATCTAGAGCAAGGGGTCTTCTGTGCCATTCCATATCTGCCTGTCTCTTCCACACTTTCGGTCATCTATCTACCCTTTACCTTGTTGCTTCGGTCGTTACTTGAAAGACGGAGAGTTATACTGAGAATTTCTGATACTCCCTAATATTTAACATTTGCGCTCCGTAAGTGTTGTTAACGTTATTGTTGCTATCGATTTTACTCAGAATTGAATGAAAACAGGCGTTTCATTGTAAATAAGCGTGTTGACATAACATTGCTTGGCATTCTTTAGTGATTCAAAGATTATTACTAAGACTGGTGACTTTCATTGGCTGAGTGTTCTGAAGATATGTAAGAATGTAGACAAATAATTATTTATCAGAATCAGCTAAAATTTTTTGTTATGTCACATCCGTAAATAATGGTTGAGCAGCTGTGAGTGGTCTAAGCTTGCTTGGTGGCCCGTTGTTGCAGAACGGTGTCGCTTACCATTAGCTTAGGCTGTAATCGCATACAGTTGGTGGGTTTGTGCCTAATTTGAATTATGGTAAATGTATGTATATATCGCTTGTTGGTGAACCCACTAAGTTCGAAAAAATGCTATCATGCAAGGAAGGGTTCTTCTATCAAATCCTCTGGACGCCTTAGAATACTCCTTACCTTCTGGGAGAGAACAGTAGATTTTGGCAGGATGCGCGACAAGATATTTGCCGGAGACGTCCAAGACATGCCAAATGTTTTCGGGCGTGCAGACTCCTTCAGTGCCAACGACCCATGTGTTGGAAAACTGAACAATAGACATTTGGCACTTGCATCATTGCGCAGGACAATGCAAATGTTCTTGGTAATTGTAGGCCCAAAACTCACAACAAAGACAATGCGCGTCTGTTCACTTCCACCGGAGCACGACCACGTACAGATGGTCTCGTTGATCGTCGGCTGAACTGATTCATCGAATGGATACCCGCGCATCGGGATGAAGCCGTCAGTGGAGGCAACCGGTTCCATTACTAAGCACTTCTCCAAGTTGCAGCTCGCTGAAACGTGCACCTACTTCATCGCTGGCTTCTCTGGAACCACTTGCGCCTCCGATTAACATTAATAACAGTACATCGATGTCTGCGGTATGAATAATCGTTCAGGATGGATGTAAATTGATCTCGTTAACGGTGTTGCAAGAAGAAATTGTTTTCCAAATAATTGTTTTAGAATATACCAACTATTTTTTTAAAGAATATTCCAACATACTAGAGATTAATCGGAATAACAATATTCATAGTTTGATTCGGAATTCTGTAGGCTCCCTTTCATATCGGAATACGGCAATCGGAATTAGGAAGAAAAAAGATCGGAATACGGAATTTCGATACACGCCTGATTCCGACGAACATTTAATAACAACGCATCATGCTGTTTCTGTGGTACGAATCTTCAGGGCGCTAGTCAAATTCCAATCAAGATTACATGGGTTTAGCAACGAAAACATATACCCGTGGTTGTTGTTGTCGATGTCATCGTCGTTGTTGTGGGGACTAGAAAGAATGAACAATTCGCTTGTTTTCTTACTTTTTAAATTTGACTGCGCACTGCGGAAAAAGTAGATTGGTTAGTGAATAATCAAGCATTCACTCATTAGGATATTGTGCGAGAAATAGTCTCCACGTTAATGTTCAAGGTTGTCGTGAAGAAGAAAGCAATGCAAGTGTTACACGGACCTCCAGCACTGCTAATAAAGTTTGGTCATCGTGGGCTGCTACAAGGCGGGAAAATCGTGTTTTGAAAAAAATTGCGCGAAAATTTAATTTTGTTTTTGAATTCTCGGTATCATGATATAATACGATAGGATTGGGCCACGCCATACATAAAGCATAATGGCAATTTGCCAACTATTTGTCATCTTGCATAATGGCAATTTGCCAAGTGTTTGTCATCCTAAATCCCCAAATCACCGGCGTCCTAAATTCCAAAATGGTTGCGTTGCGGTCGCGTGCGGTCGTCCACTTTTAGCACTGAGCTTGATTAGCGTTTTTACTTAGCGCTGGAGGGCCGTGGTTACCTGAAGTCGTCGTTGTCGTGCTCGTGGATGTAGTTGGTGGTTGTGCGCCTAATTTGAATTATGGTAAATGTATGTATATATCGCTTGTTGGTGAACCCACTATGTTCGACAAAAAATGCTATCATGGAAGGAAGGGTTCTTCTATCAAATCCTCTGGACGCCTTAGAATACTCCTTACCTTCTGGGAGAGAACAGTAGATTTTGGCAGGATGCGCGACAAGATATTTGCCGGAGACGTCCAAGACATGCCAAATGTTTTCGGGCGTGCAGACTCCTTCAGTGCCAACGACCCATGTGTTGGAAAACTGAACAATAGACATTTGGCACTTGCATCATTGCGCAGGACAATGCAAATGTTCTTGGTAATTGTAGGCCCAAAACTCACAACAAAGACAATGCGCGTCTGTTCACTTCCACCGGAGCACGACCACGTACAGATGGTCTCGTTGATCGTCGGCTGAGCTGATTCATCGAATGGATACCCGCGCATCGGGATGAAGCCGTCAGTGGAGGCAACCGGTTCCATTACTAAGCACTTCTCCAAGTTGCAGCTCGCTGAAACGTGCACCTACTTCATCGCTGGCTTCTCTGGAACCACTTGCGCCTCCGATTAACAGTACATCGATGTCTGCGGTATGAATAATCGTTCAGGATGGATGTAAATTGATCTCGTTAACGGTGTTGCAAGAAGAAATTGTTTTCCAAATAATTGTTTTAGAATATACCAACTATTTTTTTAAAGAATATTCCAACATACTAGAGATTAATCGGAATAACAATATTCATAGTTTGATTCGGAATTCTGTAGGCTCCCTTTCATATCGGAATACGGCAATCGGAATTAGGAAGAAAAAAGATCGGAATACGGAATTTCGATACACGCCTGATTCCGACGAACATTTAATAACAACGCATCATGCTGTTTCTGTGGTACGAATCTTCAGGGCGCTAGTAAAATTCCAATCAAGATTACATGGGTTTAGCAACGAAAACATATACCCGTGGTTGTTGTTGTCGATGTCATCGTCGTTGTTGTGGGGACTAGAAAGAATGTACAATTCGCTTGTTTTCTTACTTTTTAAATTTGACTGCGCACTGCGGAAAAAGTAGATTGGTTAGTGAATAATCAAGCATTCACTCATTAGGATATTGTGCGAGAAATAGTCTCCACGTTAATGTTCAAGGTTGTCGTGAAGAAGAAAGCAATGCAAGTGTTACACGGACCTCCAGCACTGCTAATAAAGTTTGGTCATCGTGGGCTGCTACAAGGCGGGAAAATCGTGTTTTGAAAAAAATTGAGCGAAAATTTAATTTTGTTTTTGAATTCTCGGTATCATGATATAATACGATAGGATTGGGCCACGCCATACATAAAGCATAATGGCAATTTGCCAACTATTTGTCATCTTGCATAATGGCAATTTGCCAACTGTTTGTCATCCTAAATCCCCAAATCACCGGCGTCCTAAATTCCAAAATGGTTGCGTTGCGGTCGCGTGCGGTCGTCCACTTTTAGCACTGAGCTTGATTAGCGTTTTTACTTAGCGCTGGAGGGCCGTGGTTACCTGAAGTCGTCGTTGTCGTGCTCGTGGATGTAGTTGGTGGTTGTGCGCCTAATTTGAATTATGGTAAATGTATGTATATATCGCTTGTTGGTGAACCCACTATGTTCGACAAAAAATGCTATCATGGAAGGAAGGGTTCTTCTATCAAATCCTCTGGACGCCTTAGAATACTCCTTACCTTCTGGGAGAGAACAGTAGATTTTGGCAGGATGCGCGACAAGATATTTGCCGGAGACGTCCAAGACATGCCAAATGTTTTCGGGCGTGCAGACTCCTTCAGTGCCAACGACCCATGTGTTGGAAAACTGAACAATAGACATTTGGCACTTGCATCATTGCGCAGGACAATGCAAATGTTCTTGGTAATTGTAGGCCCAAAACTCACAACAAAGACAATGCGCGTCTGTTCACTTCCACCGGAGCACGACCACGTACAGATGGTCTCGTTGATCGTCGGCTGAGCTGATTCATCGAATGGATACCCGCGCATCGGGATGAAGCCGTCAGTGGAGGCAACCGGTTCCATTACTAAGCACTTCTCCAAGTTGCAGCTCGCTGAAACGTGCACCTACTTCATCGCTGGCTTCTCTGGAACCACTTGCGCCTCCGATTAACATTAATAACAGTACATCGATGTCTGCGGTATGAATAATCGTTCAGGATGGATGTAAATTGATCTCGTTAACGGTGTTGCAAGAAGAAATTGTTTTCCAAATAATTGTTTTAGAATATACCAACTATTTTTTTAAAGAATATTCCAACATACTAGAGATTAATCGGAATAACAATATTCATAGTTTGATTCGGAATTCTGTAGGCTCCCTTTCATATCGGAATACGGCAATCGGAATTAGGAAGAAAAAAGATCGGAATACGGAATTTCGATACACGCCTGATTCCGACGAACATTTAATAACAACGCATCATGCTGTTTCTGTGGTACGAATCTTCAGGGCGCTAGTCAAATTCCAATCAAGATTACATGGGTTTAGCAACGAAAACATATACCCGTGGTTGTTGTTGTCGATGTCATCGTCGTTGTTGTGGGGACTAGAAAGAATGAACAATTCGCTTGTTTTCTTACTTTTTAAATTTGACTGCGCACTGCGGAAAAAGTAGATTGGTTAGTGAATAATCAAGCATTCACTCATTAGGATATTGTGCGAGAAATAGTCTCCACGTTAATGTTCAAGGTTGTCGTGAAGAAGAAAGCAATGCAAGTGTTACACGGACCTCCAGCACTGCTAATAAAGTTTGGTCATCGTGGGCTGCTACAAGGCGGGAAAATCGTGTTTTGAAAAAAATTGCGCGAAAATTTAATTTTGTTTTTGAATTCTCGGTATCATGATATAATACGATAGGATTGGGCCACGCCATACATAAAGCATAATGGCAATTTGCCAACTATTTGTCATCTTGCATAATGGCAATTTGCCAAGTGTTTGTCATCCTAAATCCCCAAATCACCGGCGTCCTAAATTCCAAAATGGTTGCGTTGCGGTCGCGTGCGGTCGTCCACTTTTAGCACTGAGCTTGATTAGCGTTTTTACTTAGCGCTGGAGGGCCGTGGTTACCTGAAGTCGTCGTTGTCGTGCTCGTGGATGTAGTTGGTGGTTGTGCGCCTAATTTGAATTATGGTAAATGTATGTATATATCGCTTGTTGGTGAACCCACTATGTTCGACAAAAAATGCTATCATGGAAGGAAGGGTTCTTCTATCAAATCCTCTGGACGCCTTAGAATACTCCTTACCTTCTGGGAGAGAACAGTAGATTTTGGCAGGATGCGCGACAAGATATTTGCCGGAGACGTCCAAGACATGCCAAATGTTTTCGGGCGTGCAGACTCCTTCAGTGCCAACGACCCATGTGTTGGAAAACTGAACAATAGACATTTGGCACTTGCATCATTGCGCAGGACAATGCAAATGTTCTTGGTAATTGTAGGCCCAAAACTCACAACAAAGACAATGCGCGTCTGTTCACTTCCACCGGAGCACGACCACGTACAGATGGTCTCGTTGATCGTCGGCTGAGCTGATTCATCGAATGGATACCCGCGCATCGGGATGAAGCCGTCAGTGGAGGCAACCGGTTCCATTACTAAGCACTTCTCCAAGTTGCAGCTCGCTGAAACGTGCACCTACTTCATCGCTGGCTTCTCTGGAACCACTTGCGCCTCCGATTAACATTAATAACAGTACATCGATGTCTGCGGTATGAATAATCGTTCAGGATGGATGTAAATTGATCTCGTTAACGGTGTTGCAAGAAGAAATTGTTTTCCAAATAATTGTTTTAGAATATACCAACTATTTTTTTAAAGAATATTCCAACATACTAGAGATTAATCGGAATAACAATATTCATAGTTTGATTCGGAATTCTGTAGGCTCCCTTTCATATCGGAATACGGCAATCGGAATTAGGAAGAAAAAAGATCGGAATACGGAATTTCGATACACGCCTGATTCCGACGAACATTTAATAACAACGCATCATGCTGTTTCTGTGGTACGAATCTTCAGGGCGCTAGTAAAATTCCAATCAAGATTACATGGGTTTAGCAACGAAAACATATACCCGTGGTTGTTGTTGTCGATGTCATCGTCGTTGTTGTGGGGACTAGAAAGAATGTACAATTCGCTTGTTTTCTTACTTTTTAAATTTGACTGCGCACTGCGGAAAAAGTAGATTGGTTAGTGAATAATCAAGCATTCACTCATTAGGATATTGTGCGAGAAATAGTCTCCACGTTAATGTTCAAGGTTGTCGGGAAGAAGAAAGCAATGCAAGTGTTACACGGACCTCCAGCAGCGCTAATAAAGTTTGGTCATCGTGGGCTGCTACAAGGCGGGAAAATCGTGTTTTGAAAAAAAAAATTGCGCGAAAATTTAATTTTGTTTTTGAATTCTCGGTATCATGATATAATACGATAGGATTGGGCCACGCCATACATAATGCATAATGGCAATTTGTCAACTATTTGTCATCTTGCATAATGGCAATTTGCCAACTGTTTTCATCCTAAATCCCCAAATCACCGGCGTCCTAAATTCCAAAATGGTTGCGTTGCGGTCGCGTGCGGTCGTCCACTTTTAGCACTGAGCTTGATTAGCGTTTTTACTTAGCGCTGGAGGGCCGTGGTTACCTGAAGTCGTCGTTGTCGTGCTCGTGGATGTAGTTGGTGGTTGTGCGCCTAATTTGAATTATGTTAGATGTATATATATATCGCTTGTTTTTGAACCCACTATGTTCGAAAAAAAAGCTATCATGGAAAGAAGGGTTCTTTTATCAAATCCTCTACACGCCTTTGAATACTCCTTACCTTCCGGGAGAGAACAGTAGATTTTGGCAGGATGCGCGACAAGATATTTGCCGGAGACGTCCAAGACATGCCAAATGTTTTCGGGCGTGCAGACTCCTTCAGCGCCAACGACCCATGTGTTGGAAAACTGAACAATAGACATTTGGCACTTGCATCATTGCGCAGGACAATGCAAATGTTCTTGGTAATTGTAGGCCCAAAACTCACAACAAAGACAATGCGCGTCTGTTCACTTCCACCGGAGCACGACCACGTACAGATGGTCTCGTTGATCGTCGGCTGAGCTGATTCATCGAATGGATACCCGCGCATCGGGATGAAGCCGTCAGTGGAGGCAACCGGTTCCATTACTAAGCACTTCTCCAAGTTGCAGCTCGCTGAAACGAGCACCTACTTCATCGCTGGCTTCTCTGGAACCACTTGCGCCTCCGATTAACATTAATAACAGTACATCGATGTCTGCGGTATGAATAATCGTTCAGGATGGATGTAAATTGATCTCGTTAACGGTGTTGCAAGAAGAAATTGTTTTCCAAATAATTGTTTTAGAATATACCAACTATTTTTTTAAAGAATATTCCAACATACTAGAGATTAATCGGAATAACAATATTCATAGTTTGATTCGGAATTCTGTAGGCTCCCTTTCATATCGGAATACGGCAATCGGAATTAGGAAGAAAAAAGATCGGAATACGGAATTTCGATACACGCCTGATTCCGACGAACATTTAATAACAACGCATCATGCTGTTTCTGTGGTACGAATCTTCAGGGCGCTAGTAAAATTCCAATCAAGATTACATGGGTTTAGCAACGAAAACATATACCCGTGGTTGTTGTTGTCGATGTCATCGTCGTTGTTGTGGGGACTAGAAAGAATGTACAATTCGCTTGTTTTCTTACTTTTTAAATTTGACTGCGCACTGCGGAAAAAGTAGATTGGTTAGTGAATAATCAAGCATTCACTCATTAGGATATTGTGCGAGAAATAGTCTCCACGTTAATGTTCAAGGTTGTCGGGAAGAAGAAAGCAATGCAAGTGTTACACGGACCTCCAGCAGCGCTAATAAAGTTTGGTCATCGTGGGCTGCTACAAGGCGGGAAAATCGTGTTTTGAAAAAAAAAATTGCGCGAAAATTTAATTTTGTTTTTGAATTCTCGGTATCATGATATAATACGATAGGATTGGGCCACGCCATACATAATGCATAATGGCAATTTGTCAACTATTTGTCATCTTGCATAATGGCAATTTGCCAACTGTTTTCATCCTAAATCCCCAAATCACCGGCGTCCTAAATTCCAAAATGGTTGCGTTGCGGTCGCGTGCGGTCGTCCACTTTTAGCACTGAGCTTGATTAGCGTTTTTACTTAGCGCTGGAGGGCCGTGGTTACCTGAAGTCGTCGTTGTCGTGCTCGTGGATGTAGTTGGTGGTTGTGCGCCTAATTTGAATTATGTTAGATGTATATATATATCGCTTGTTTTTGAACCCACTATGTTCGAAAAAAAAGCTATCATGGAAAGAAGGGTTCTTTTATCAAATCCTCTACACGCCTTTGAATACTCCTTACCTTCCGGGAGAGAACAGTAGATTTTGGCAGGATGCGCGACAAGATATTTGCCGGAGACGTCCAAGACATGCCAAATGTTTTCGGGCGTGCAGACTCCTTCAGCGCCAACGACCCATGTGTTGGAAAACTGAACAATAGACATTTGGCACTTGCATCATTGCGCAGGACAATGCAAATGTTCTTGGTAATTGTAGGCCCAACACTCACAACAAAGACAATGCGCGTCTGTTCACTTCCACCGGAGCACGACCACGTACAGATGGTCTCGTTGATCGTCGGCTGAGCTGATTCATCGAATGGATACCCGCGCATCGGGATGAAGCCGTCAGTGGAGGCAACCGGTTCCATTACTAAGCACTTCTCCAAGTTGCAGCTCGCTGAAACGAGCACCTACTTCATCGCTGGCTTCTCTGGAACCACTTGCGCCTCCGATTAACATTAATAACAGTGTATGCGATTTCTATGGTTTCGTTGAAGGTGTTGAGAGAAGGAATTTTCCAAATAATTTTTATCAAGTATTATTAAAGAATGTTTTAGCATCTTGGCGTTTTACTTGCCAGCTCCAAAGATTGTACCAGAAGCAGCTGTTGTTGCCGGGTCAGTAGATGTTGGCACTGTTGATGTGATGATTGGCGTTGTGGAGGTCATTGTAGTCGCTTCTGTCGTTGCACCTTTATTTCTTTTATGAGTCCACAACAATTCTTCCGCTCAACGTAGAATCCGAGCTGTGATTTATGAGCTGTTAGAAAAAAAGCGAGCATATTCATTTTGGCATTCTGAAAATGTGTAGGCTACATTTGATCGGTGAATCTCTTTGATGGTTTTCTTTTAGGAACACCGAAGGATGTGTATTTGGGAGTCAATTACAAAAATTTACACCAATAAATATTTCTGAATATACCAACATACGTCGAAAAGTGGATCCCGATTTAAGAACACATGCCTTGGTTGTTATTTGGCTCTAAAGGGGCAAAAGTTTCTTCTGGCTCGGGCATGAAATTGGGTGCTAGGGAAACTGGGTGGGGGGGGGGCGATGTTATTGGAGGAGACTGAAAATCGCACAAAAGGATGTGAGCGCGCGACTCTGAACCTGCGTCGGTACAATTTCTGCCTACACAGAAAATAGGCCAAAACGACATAAAATAAGAGCAGATATACATTTAATGCGGTTGTCAATTTCCAATCACATCGATTTAACAACGAAAACATATACCAGGGGTTGTTGTTGTCGACGTCATCGTTGTTGTTGTGGTGGCTAGAAAGAATCAGCCTGGGTTTCTCGTCTGTTTCAGACCACCAATGCTACTACGACATTTGCTCATGCCGGCCAGATCTTACTGCTTGGCATAGCTGTCTGGTAACCCACTTATGGCTCTAACTTCCACAGGCCCGATGCTTCTCAGCGTTGATGACTTCACCACGCACCGACGGGCGACTGACTGGGACGGCCTGGCTCCAAGAAGGCCATTTACAACTGAGTACATCCCTTCATTCGCCAATGCCGAATTAGTGGCCGAAATTCGGAGTGGCGCGTTTGTCCGGCGCCGACGCTCCGAGACGCGGCTGTCCTGCGGCAGCGCGGATGCCAGTGGCACTTGCGGCTGGCAGTGGTCGAGGTGCGACGCTGAGTAATCACATGGCGGCCACACTGGGCGGCGCTTTTCCGTCTCATGCGCGGAGCGACTTTGACACGATGACCGTAGTTGCTTGATGAGAAAAACATTTAGATAACGGGGGACTTATAACGTGGCCTTTGCGGAGCTTGGCTCGGAGAAGGACTTTTGATGAGGCTTCGGCGCCGAGCTCCACCAGACACATGCCACAACCGGGCGGTGCTGGCAAACTCTAGGCGTGGCGCTGATGTCACCAGACGCAGGCCCCGCTGGGAGGGATTCGTAGACGCGAAGTGTCGACTTACATCCGCAGGAACCTTGGCGCTCAGCTCGGCAAGACACAAGCCACAACCGGGCGGTGCTGTGAAATCTAAGTGTTGTGAGGGACTCGAAGGCAGCCAGCCGCAGGATCTCATCCTGATCGCCAGTTATGTTGCTTGCCAGGTAGCATTTGGAATGTGGGGCACGAGAGCTTGCCGGACTAGAACACAGTTTTATTGATGACTGACGTGGAGGTTTATAGAGGGCTGGAGGATGGAGTACTTTCGTAAGGACAAGGGTATTGTGCAGCTAGTGAAGCTACATATGATAACCTTCTTACGTGATATATTTCCATAAACACGATATACATATACTCATTGTGGTAATGGTGCAGTCAATTGGGCAATAAATATTCCCCATGTTCATGTTCCAATGTTGTCGGGAAGGTGTATATGTTATAGGTATGTATATATCGCTTGTCGGTGAACTCACTATGTTCGAATACAAAAAGCGCTATGATAGAAAGAAGAGTTCTTTTATCAATTCCTCTGGACACTGTAGAATACTTCTTTTCTTACCTTGCGGGAGAGCACAGTAGATGATGCCACCAGAATGGTTGAAAATACGGGTGTCGGAGCCGTCGTTGACATGCCAAAATGTGTCGGATCTGCAGACTCCTTCAGTGCCGACGACCGATGTGTTGACAGACTGAAAATAGACATTTGGCAATTGCTTTATTGCAGAGGGCAATGCAAATGTTCTTGGTAATTTTAATCCCAAAACTCACAATAAAGACAATGCGCGTCTGTGCACTTCCACCGGAGCACGACCACGTACAGGTGGTCCAGTTGCTCGTCGGCTTAGCCGATTCATCGAATGGATACCCGTGCATCGCGGTGAAGCCGTCATTGGCGATAAACGGTTCCATCAAAGCGCACTTCTCCATGTGGCAGCTCGCTGAAAAATGCACCTACTTCATCGCTGGCTTCTCTGATACCACTTACGCCACCGATGAACATTTAATACCAGTGAATCGATTTCTATGGTACGAATCTTCAGGGTGGCTGTCAATTTTCTTTGACGGTGTTGAGAGAAAAAATTTTTTCCAAATAATTCTTTTAGAATATTCCAATTATTGTTTTAGAATGTATTAGCATCTTGGCGTATTTCTTGCCAGCTCCAAAGATTGTACCAGAAGCAGCTGTTGTTGCCGGGTCAGTAGATGTTGGCACTGTTGATGTGGTGATTGGCGTTGTAATCGCTTCTGTCGTTGCACCTGGATTTATCTTTTATAAGTCCACAACAATTCTTCCGCTGCTCAACGTGCGCTGTGATTTATGAGCTGTTAGGAAAAAAGCCATACTCTTTCTTCTAGCGCTTGAACCGAACTTGGGTGCTAGGGATAGCGGTGTTATTGGATATCTGAAAAACGAGCAATAGGGTGTGTATTGGATATCTGAAAAACGAGCAATAGGGTGCGATTCTGAACCTGCGTCGGTACATTTTCTGCCTACACTTAAAATAGGCCAGAACGACATAAAATAAGAGCAGATATACATTTAATACGGCTGTCAATTTCCAATCACATCGATTTAACAACGAAAACATATACCAGGGGTTGTTGTTGTCGACGTCATCGTTGTTGTTGTTGTGGCTAGAAAGAATGAAAAATTAGCTTTTTTCCTAATTTTTTAAATTTCTTAACGCACTGCCGAAAATTTTATGTAAAAGTATCGTTGTGTGAATAATCAGGCATTCAGGGTGGCTGTCAAGTTTCATTGACGGTGTGCGAGAAAGATTTTTTCCAAATAATTGTTTTAGAATATACCAACATGCCAGGGATTAATCGGAATACAAATATTCATATCCGAATTCGGAATTCGGAATTCGGAAGGCTCCTTTTCATAACGGAATTCGGAAATCAGAATATGGAAGAGAAAATGGTCGGAATTCGGAATTCAGATACACCCCTGATACCTACGAACATTTAATAACTGTGCATCGCGCAGTTTCTGTCGCACGAATCTTCAGGGTGGATGTCAATTTCCAATCAATATTACATAGATTTAACAACGAAAACATATACCCGGGGTTGTTGTTGTCGACGTCATCCTCGTTGTCGTGGTAGCTAGAAAGAATGAACTACATATTTGTTTTTTTCCTAATTTTTTTTACATTTCTTTGCTCACTGCGGAAATTTCATGCAAATTTAATGCCAAATTATCGTTTTGTCAATAATCAAGCGTACACTCATTGTGACACAGTGGATTGTGCGAGAAATAGTCTCCACGTTCATGTTCAAATATTGCGAAAAGGAGTAAGCAATGCAATTGTTACTTGATGTCGTCGTTGTCGTGCTCGTAGAGGTAGTTGGTGGGTGCGTGCCTAATGTGAAGTATGTTAGATCTATGTACATATATATCGCTTGTCGGTGACATTTTCGATTTCCCATATGTGGAGATCGCAAAAGGTAATTTGTGATATTCATAATCCGAGATATGCGCTCTCATTTTCGAGCATTTAAAGATCAGACAAATTCAAAGTGATCAACGTTGTTGAAACTTCTAAGCTCGAAAACCCAGCGGTAATCCAGTTGAATTATCCCGACCATTCCTGTCGCGTCTTTCTTAATCGCATACTGTCTCACCCTTCTGTCAAGCAAAAAAGCGCGAATGTACAAACCACCAAAGACGGCGCAAGTCAGCTGCGGATTCGCGTAGAACGTCCCCGCGTAGTCCTTCCACTGATTGTTCACCGAAGTGCACGTGAGGGTTGAGTCGAGTCGAGTGACCGTGCCGTCGGAGCGTGTCGCCTAAAGAGGAGAGTCCACTATTAAACACGTTAGGCCAAGATGCCTGCATAATTTCCCCTTTGTGGTGCACGGCAATTCAAACTCGGCCATGTAAAATGGTTGCGTTGTTAGTCAGCATTATGCATTCTACCAGCTACTCTGTCGTGTATGTAGCAGCCAAATTCTAAACTTCGCATCAAAGATTTCAATTTGGCTAGGTGTCTGTTAGGGCTGAATGGCCGTTTGGTGTGAAGCTGCGACAGGTAATGGTTCCTGAAATGAATACATAAATGAATGTGCAGTATCGTAATAGCAAGGTGATGAAAACTACACGCTTATCTTGCGCTTTCTTAAGCCCACTTTCGGCGCTCCTTTTTAATAAAAAAAAGCTACAATGCCAATGTTGTCACAACTATATACTTATGAAGTGCGAAGAAATAAATGTGTGTACCGATGCGGTGTAGCCGTTCGGGCAGCGAAGCGTCGTGCAGTTGGAGTACAGATTCTTCTCGAGCAGCGTCGAGGTCGTGCACGAGTAGCCGGCCGGACACGATGGTGACATGGTGAACGTGCACTGGTCGCAGCCTGAGTCATTCTTTTAGAATATAGTACCAACTTGTTGCATCATCAAAAACGTCCAAAAATTGGAATATAAAAAAAGCAATTCCGAGATCATTGAACATTCCATATCATTTCCATGCATGGCTTACTTGGAAGATTCTTGCAATTGACCGCTGTCGGATAGATGATCTTGTTGTTCGCATAGAAGTAGCCACTCGTACAGTTTATCTTGTCCGCCGTCAGCCACGAAAGCCCGCTTTTGTACTGCAGCGACGACTCAGTATTATTATTTTTGTGCAGGTTCTATTATATACATTCCTTCTACGCAATTTGGATTTCAGACAATTCCATGGTCATGAGCGAAGAATAGTGATGGCAGGTTAGAGTTCTCTTCCCGCAGAAGATTATTTCTGTTTTCTCTTACACGCGTCCCAGTCAACGTTCATAGAAATTAGAGTCAGAGTAAGAGCGATAGAGAGAGAGTGGGAAGAATGAGAGGTAGAGTGAGGAGATACAAAGGGAGAGAGAAATAGTGAGAATCATTTCTTTTTTTTTTCTTTCTTTTATTCGACTGACAACTGGCTGTGCGAATGGCTGAAGACACGAGACGATGCAGGCGTCCTCTCGCAGTTTGCTCGGATCACAAGTCGCGCCCGTCTGGCAGTTCGCGCCGCCCGTCGTGCCATTCGCCGCCGGAATGACCTTGTTGCACGAGCAGGAATCTGCGAAGGTGGCGGGGAAGGGCGAAAATGGGTCGCAGAGAAAAGACTCATCTACATCTTCTTCCCTTCCATCCATATTCTTCTTTTGGTATTTTGTTTTTGAAAAAAAAACTTCAAAGGCCCACGATTAGGATTTGGTTATATCTGAAAAGGATGGACTTTAATCGTAGGAATGAGATCAGATAGCAATTCTATCAACGACTCAAGAAGGGTGCAACTTGACATTGAGCATATTTCAAGGACAATAAGGAAAGAGATAACTCTACGAGTTGACCCAAGCCAAGATGAAAAGCTTCCTGAATGGAAGACAAAACTGACCAAAGAATGCATTTGCGGCGGAAGGGAAGAGCACAAATATGAGTACCGCAGCCAAGGAGGTGGACGAAAAAGTCCGAATCATCACCATTTATCTGAATTGTTTGATTAGTTAATATATCATTAATGCATTTTGTAATTAACAAACATTATCATTCGATCTAAATGTTGACTAAGTGGTTGAAAACTTGCAAGACAAACCAAGCTGTTTCGCAGTAGCGCAAATGCTCCGTATATGATGGAACACTTTTAAATGGATTCCGTTCGAATGCACTTCATTTGATATACAGCTCACTCAGCAGTGCAATGTTGGAAGATAACACTTGATCGTTTAGAATAATCAGTGTTTCTGTGCATGTAGAGAAGAGAGAAACCGACGATAAAGTGAAGAAGAGAGACTTGAACGCGTCAAGCAGACGTGGTTCCACCTTTGGCTGAGTGGGTGCTCGGCAGCTCCGCACTTTGACTCTAGCCTGGCTCTCTCTCTCTCTCTCTCTCTCTCTCTCTCTCTATCTTTCTCTCTCTCTCTATCTTTCTCTCTCTCGCAGCAGCATCTGGCCGAACGAATGTACTCAACTCAGTTTGAAGGCATTCTAATCGCCTTAGAATTCAGGATTGACAATTTCCGTAAGGGGAGAAGTTAACCGCGAACGAAAAAAATTGGATGATTTCTCATCTCACTCGACGTTTACTTTTCTCATTTGTCCCTTTCCGTTTCGGTTCTTTCTCGCTCACTTTATTCTGTACGTACTCTGCTCAACGACTAAGGTTATACCGGTAACAGGTTAGAAATTAATTGAAAAAGCCATTTGACGAACTTGGAGAGATTCGAGCCTTGGTGGCTCGCTGCTCTTGAAGAGCACCATAATTTTTTTCATTAACCGATCCCATTCCGACCATCTCTTTCGTCAATTGTTTTCATGAATTGGTTACTAACAATGAGTTTTCATAATAAAGATTTCAGAACGTTGTATGGCAATATTTGATACTCATGCATGCTTCTGAATAAACAACTGCGATGATCAGAAGAAGACAGACTTTATTAAGAATTAAGAACATGCGAAGCATTCCAGAAATTATGCATATTGTAAGGACAGCAAAAGTAAGATAAAGGCCATGTAAATCGCGAAGAAGCCGCTGATACCTTTTTCGTTCGTAAAATGAACTGATTCGTTGGCATCTTTTTGCTGTCACTCTTTAAACTGAAGTAACTCCATTATGGGCGGTTCTACCAGCAATGAAGAGAAGATGTTCGGTCGACTCTCAGTTTGAGTGTGACCGCATTCACAACGCTTTGCCAAGTAGCACCGAGCAAAAGCGTTATGCCGGGTTAGCTTTCATTGGCCATGAAAGGGACTAAGACAACCGTGGATTGCGACCGCAGCGCCTCAAGTTTTTTTATATCGCTTCATTCGTCGGTGCTCAAAACTCTGTGTGCAGCATTCACGTTTCCCCAGAAGCGATCATGCCTGATAGAAATAGAAAAAAAAGAAGAATAAATCACATGACATCACCATAATATACCAAAACAATAGTCATCTTTGCAGTCACGGTGAACTACAATAGCTACCGGATGATGAGAATTCGTACGGAAGCCATATAATTTTAAATGGGATCCATTCGTGAGCACTAAGGAAACGTTATAGGATCTTAATTTCACGCATTTATAAGCAAGTGGAGAACAAGGTTCACGTGCCAAAAATGAGACTATGTATGGAGTCCATTGATGAACACTAAGACGCTTTTTAGGTTCAAAATCTTTGCACCAATCGAGTATCCCTGCCCGAAAACCCCGAAAGGCAACATTTGAAGCATTTCTGATCATTAGAAAACAATGCAATTTTTTCACAATGTCTAAGACAAAACAAACCAAGGCTGCGTTCGCGCGGCCCCAATTGAAAAGAATATTCGATGAGGGGAAGTTAATTCCATAACACATAAATTTGGAGATATTGTAGTCAAATGTTTTTAGCAAATACGATTCCGATCAGACCCGTAATCAACAGTACTTGTTCGCCAATATTTTTATAAGAAAATGAAACATAGTTTTCTGGAGCGAATACTGAATTTTTTGATGTGTAAAGTGTATCACTTTCATTATGTAAATAAATACAGAATTAGAGAGAAAGGGGGGTAGTAGTAGAGGGACACCAGGGAATAGGAACAAAATCTGCCGAATAAGCTCGTCATCTGAAGGCCCCCGCGCCGGAGTTTGGGTTTAAGCATAAAAAAGTCTCCACCAGGCCAGCCAACCGGTAAACGAAAGCGTGTCGGTGTCTCGGTTTCCAGCCAATGACAGCTGGCTTCTCCCGTGGTCTCCCCTTTGGCCGAATGAGAATTTCACAGATTGCCTACCTATCCGCCTAACATACAGTACCGGTCAAAATTCTATTTACTTTTGGTTTTTCGTGCATAATTTCTTTCAAAGTTAGTGAAAGTTGATGACATTTTCAGGGTTGCTTCTTTATGCTGTCAGATTATTAGTTCCAGAATATTGATTTCATAGATCGACTACAAGGCGAGAAAAAAAATCAATAAGTCAATATCACCCGGGTGCACATTTAGGCGTACTAAACAAAATGGGTTGTTTCTTTGATAATCGGGTAGTTTTTATTGGATGCATGATTTTTTCTGTATTCTAGAGCATCTCTGCGATAAAGTTTTGATCTAACCGTTATTTAGTCACATCTTTTTACATGTTGCCTACCCCCCGTTCCCGATACATGCACTCGGACTGAGATGCAAACGGTTCAGGAGGATAAAATCGATCATTTACTAATATACCTCTCTCAATAATGATTTTAATATATTTGTATGTCATCACTGAACTAGTTCAGATGGTTATTCGAGCTGTTAAAATTAGATGCTAACTATTTGTGCACATTCTGAACACCGCGGTCAACTTTGGTCCTCACAAGACGTCAGCCCAGACGCACTTATAGTGCTGCTGTGCAGGAGTCCGTGTTCCAACAGCGGTTTTGCCAATCTCAAATGAAAGATCAGAGGCTTGTATACCTTCAGAAGCCCTATTTCATCCCTGTCTGCATGAACCCACAAGATAAAGTAGATCGTTGGAATGTACCCGTGGCATAGAGTAGTACGTTGACCTACGTTGACCTAATCCCTAAAAACATAACATCGAATCAAAAATCACATTAATCGGTACAGACGAGTGTTCAGCAAGCGCCTAAATCACTATTAGATTATTTAATGTTGTGATTGATCCAGAACCACACGTTGTCAAATACACCGTACTACTATGCCACGGGAACATTCAAACGATCTACTGTATCTTGTATGTTCATGAAGACAGGGATGAAATAGGGCTTCTGAAGGTATAAATGCAGATGATCTATCACTTGAGATTGGCAAAACCGCTTTTGGAACACGGACCCCTGCACAGCATCACTATATGTGCGTCTGGGCTGATAACCAAAGTTGACCACGGTGTTCAGATTGTGCACAAATAGTTAGCACCTAATTTTAACAGCTCGAATAACCATCTGAATTAGTTCAGTGATGACCTACAAATATATTAAAATCATTATTGAGAGAGGTATATTAGTAAATGATCGATTTTATCCGCCTGAACCGTTTGCATCTCAGTCCGAGTGCATGTATCGGGAACGGGGGGTAGGCAACAGGTAAAAACATGTGACTAAATAGCGATTAGATCAAAACTTTATCACAGAGATGCTCTAGAATACAGAAAAATCATGCATCCAATAAAAACTACCCGATTATCTAAGAAACAACCCATTTTGTTTAGTACGCCTAAATGTGCACCCGGGTGATATTGACTTATTGATTTTTTCTCGCATTGTAGTCGTTCTATGAAATCAATATTCTGGAACTAATAATCTGACAGCATAAAGAAGCAACCCTGAAACTTTCATCAACTTTCACTTACTTTGAAAGAAATTATGCGCGAAAAACCAAAAGTAAATAGAATTTTGACCGGTACTGTACATATGTGCATATGTAAGTTTTTCTTTCTGTGGCAAAACACCTTTTTTCTTTAGATCTCACCTACTCTGTGAACACACATTGTAAAACACATCTTTTTATGCTCTTTTTATTTAAGCATATTTTAATTTTCAGAGTATATGTAGCTTTTCCGTATGCAGTTCAAAAAAAATGTTACTTTAATATAATGCGAAAAATATCGAGTATAAGTGAACAGTTGTGGAGGATGTGGAGTATGTGAGAGGGCTGCTGATATTTATGCTTCCTTATCATTTAAACATTTATTTTTATACAAATGAATTTTATATAGGAGAGAGGGGACGTAGAGCGGCCTACCGGCCAACTCGGGCATTCGGCAGGAGCTTAGGTGGGCTCGGGATGGTTGATAGGAGGAAGAACTTGGGCAGGAGATGGAGAAGTGGACGGTTCCGGGACTGGTGCCGGAGTCTGGCCAGGGGAAGGAAGCGGTCCACCGGCAGTCGTGAGAGGCGTGAGAGCGCTTGCGGATAAGGCCGATTGGGCGGGAACTGAAATTTAAATGTCAGAAATTTGAATTTGAATATTAAAGTACACAATTGCGAACTTTGGCACAACCGAAAAGTAGCAATAATTGATTGAAAGCGAAAAAACGAGCAAGTCAACTCACGCAACAGAGTGAGAGCTTCGGAGTTTTCAATGGCAGTTGGCGGGAGACTCGAGATTGCGGACACTGAAATGATTTGTTATCTTTGAATTTGAATCTGTTTTTTAAACCAAGTTCCCGATATCGAAAACTTATATCCAATATTATAAAATATAGAAATTAGTCCTGCAACATTGAAATACTTCTTCAATTGCCTTTTCAAACAAACCTTCATTGTACTGTCCGCTGGAAGTCGTAGTTGTTGAAGAAGCGACCGGGGCAGCATTCACTAAAGTTAGATATTTATTCTGCGCCTTTGTTTATGAGTTCCACTTTATCCATTTCCACAATTCACGTAAGATACTCGAATCAAATGACCCTTGATGGCCGTGCGAGAGGCTTCTCAAGGGACGCGTTGTCAGTGGCGGGGTCGATGATCGGCACAGGCGCCGGAGCCACGAAGTCGAGAGAAGGCGGCTTGTTCTCAGGAAGGGGCGGGGTTTCTAGAGTGGGCGGGGCCTTGCGGGTGGGCGGAGCCTGGTGAGTGGGCGGGGCGGAGAGGAACGCAGGCCCGGCAGGAAGGACAGCTAAAAGCCATCTCATACATTTTGAAAATCCCGATGTTATAAAATTAGCAAAATTTATGCCATGTTCGCGGGAAAGAGAATTATTAGCAGCAGCCGAACCATTTGTGGCTTCTTGGCGAGGCCCAGGTTTCATTTCATAACATCCACTCTTCTCCAACTTCTCGCCCATCCCCTAAATAAAAGAAATTTTTCTATGATTGTGTAAGAAATTGAAATTTTCCAGAAAAATATATTAACTGAAAGTTTTTTTCTTGAAAAAGCGAGCATACAAAAGTACTCGACCATCGGCCGATCTCCAGTAGTACTCTTGAGATGAATCTTGAGCTCCTTCTTGCGCGAGGGAAGAGCGGAGTTCCTTCCACTTTCCTTTCCACTCTTCTCTGCTCTCTCTCCACCGATCTTCTTCATTTCATTGCCACTTTCCACTTCCTTGCGACTCATCGACTTTTCTCCTCCATTCTTTCCAACAACGACAAGTGCAGTCGGTGGTGGTGAAGCTCCCTCAAAGAATTATTTTAGATTACCAACCATGGTAAAGTAAAACATTATTCTTAGTTAGTTATTTAAAAAAATTAATTTTTTAATGAAAAAAGAACTTCAGAAAGTAGTACACACGCCATACAAAAGCGAACTTTGTGTGATATCATCCGTCGGCCGAATTGAAGAGCAAAACGGAGGAACTCAAGGACGACGAAGAGTCCGACGCAAAGGCTGAGGAACCCTAGCCCCAGGATCAAGTGCCACAGCCACGCCTCGTACTCGGCAGGCAGAACAACCTCTTGCTTCCTGAAGAATAGAATTGTATTATTTACCATTAGATTTTTAAAATATATTATGTTAAATTTGAGTTTTTAAGAAGAACTTATGATAAGCGTAGTAAGATTCATATTAAATAAATTATTTTTAAACGAACTCGAGAAGAGGCGCTGGCTCGTCCATTTCTTCTTTTCGGTGTAAGAAGCAGCGGACAGCAGCCACTCGCGACGATTGGCTGAAGACGAAATGAGTTGCTGCTATGAGGAAATGTCTCATGGTCAATTTGGCCACTTTTATAGGCTTGCACTTTGCACTATGCAAATTTGATGTGAATTTTTAATCACTAACATTACAATAATTAACTAGTTTTCCCATCTCAAAGGAAACATTGATGGCAATTCGCGCGAGAATAGAAATATTACATCATTAGGCAATAGTTAATCGCTCGCCGCAGGTTCCTGATCGTCGACGAATTTAAAAGAAAAGACCTCCGGAAACGTCCCTCTCAGAATTCTCGACCGACGACTGCGCAAATGTCTCTTTGGGTGCTCTATCATCAAAAGATCATCCTCACACATGCCCCAAGAAACCATCACTTCATCGATCGAGAACCTGAACTTCCAGTAGGTGCTCACACCATCAAGATCGAGGTGCAATTCTGTTTATTATTTCTGAATGTCATCCATCAAAATGGTATCTATACAGATTTTTTATTTACTATTTCGATACATTCGTATTATGTTTTGGAAAATTTCACATCCTTATTCATAATTGCAATACAATAAACAACCTTCGAAAACACCGAACTTAATACTATTTATTATTCTCATTACTTTCAAGATGGTTCTGACATAACAGAACATTCCAATTTCTTCAGCCACCATAGTCCTTTTGCACAATTTAAGGAAACTGAAGGTAGTCATTTCAAGCAGCTTTCCAGATTTCTTTCTTGCAGAGAAAGTGTGTATAGTCATTCGAAACTTGGAGTGGTGCCAAGTGCCTCGTCTGCCCACCTCACTCTCTCTCTCTCTCTCGCTCTCTCTCTCACTCTCTCTCACTCTCTCACACTCTGTCTGTCTGTCTCAGTCTCTTTCTCTCTCTCTCTCTATCTCCCTCTCTCTCTTTCTCTCTCCCTCTCTATCTTTCTCTGCTGTTCTGACCTTTTGGTCATTTCTAGGCGCGTAATCGAATTGATCGCCAGACAGTCTTTATGCAAACGGCAAGGGGTTACAGAGAAAAGAGATAGAAAGAGAGAGAGAGAGAGAGAGAGAGAGAGAGAGAGAGAAGCTGTCCGCTTGCTTTCCCCGCCTCTTACTCAAGGCTTATCGTGAGCTTGCTTTTTAAAGATGGGATCTTTTTTGGAGCAAGTTGGGCCATCTTTCTTCTTTTCCATACTAATCCGCTATTTTCAGAGTTCACCCTCAATCTTTTTTGTTAAAAAGTTGAGCTCAACTTTCGCCCCGTTTTCTTCCTAGATTAATAGCACCACTGATACTTCTGTTTAAACTAATATGTATTTAATATTTCCGTTCCGTAATCACTGTTAAAGTTTTGTTTGCTATCGATTTTGTTCACAATTGAATGAAAACAGGCGTTTCATTGCAAACAAGCTTATTGACAAGGAAACACTGCTCTGCCATTCTTTGGTGATTCAAAGATAATTTATACGACAGTTGACTTTATATTGGCTGTGAGTGTTCTGAAGGCATGTAATAATGTTGACAAATGAGCACTTTAGTTATCAGAATCAGCTAATAAGAAATTAATTTATTTTGTGGCATCTGTAGGGAATGGTTGAGCAGCTGTGAGTGATCATAGCTGTGACTGCATGGTGGCACGTTGTTGCAGTACGGCATCGCTTAAGGCAGAGTTGAGCATGTCACTTCCGGATTTGTGTAAAACTCCCCACCGTCGCCCGTCCACTGATTGTCTTCTGAAGTGCACGTGAGCACCGTGAAGAATGAACCGCCTGTCACCTAAAGTGGAGAGTCCACTATTAATCTCGTAATTATCGCTGCCTTCGACAAAATAAACTGCAAACAATTTGCCGTTGGGTATTTTGTTTGTCGGAATTGTCTTGGAGCAACAACTTTTAAATGACACAAAGATTCACCGATCCGTCCCAGGCCGGCCAACATTCCAGAGTCATGCACTTGTCGATCCTATCGGTCCTCACCGAGTTGTCGCACCAGTAGCCATCCGGACAGGTGGATGCCATGGTGTATGTGCACTGATCGCAGCCTGAATCGGAATCGTACTTCGGCAGAGAAAAAAGATCGGAATTCGGAATTCCTAAGCAACTAGGAATATTGCATACTATCTCCTTTAATACCATTAGTCACAAAAAGTGCAATGATCGCAGCCTGAATCGAACATCGTTTGACGGTATTGCGAGAATGAATAATTTTTCCAAATTATTCTTTTTGAAAATACCAATTATTGCTTTAGAATGTTTTCTCATTTTGGCATTATTTGCCGGCTCCAAAGATTGTACCAGAAGAAGATGTTGTTGCCGGGTCAGTAGAAGTTGGCACTGTTGATGTGGTGATTGACATTGTGGATGTCGTTGTTATCACTTCTGTCGTTGCACCTGGATTTATTTTTATTAGTCCAAAACAATTCTTCTACTCAACAAAAAAGCCGCGAAAAATTCATTGGGGCATTCTGAAAATGTGTAGGGCTTAGACTGTAATCACCTAACTTGATATATTAGAACGAAGAAATAAAAAAAATATGTTACGGAAAACGGATTCTGTTATGAACCCCTCCTGGACACTTACCGCGTGCACCACAGTAGATCTTGGCCTCTCCTTTGACCTCATATTGGTCCATGCCGTCGGTGACAATCCAGGAGGTGTTGTGTGGGTGGCAGACGCCTTCAGTGCCAGCAACGAATTTGTCGGGAAGCTGAACAATCGGACATTTTACAACAATTTAAGAGCCAACTGGCCTCATTGAAACGGACCATAAAAGCCTTCTTGGTAATTGTAAGCCAAAAAAAAACTCAGCCATGTACCACAAAGACAATGCGCGTCGCTTCGCTTGCATGGCCGCAAAAGAACGTGCAGTTCTTCGAGTCGACCCACACCTGGGCTGTTCTATCGAATGGATAGCCGGTCACGGCGGTTTTGTTGTCATCCACGTTCACTGCATAGAGCGGCGCGCAATTCTCAAAGTTGCAGCTCTCTGAAAAAAAAAGATCGGAATTCGGAATTCCGACACCCCCTTGATACCGACGAACATTTAATAACAGTTGATCGCGCTGTTTCTGTGGTACCAATCTTCAGGGTTGGTTGTCAATTTCCAATCATTATTACAAAGATTTAACAACGAAAACATTTACCTGGGGTTGTTGTTGTCGACGTCATCGTTGTTGTTGTGCTTTCTAGAATGAATGAACTATTTATTAGCTCTTACTTAATTTTTTTTTATTTCACTGCGCACTACCGAAATTTCATGTAAAAGTATCGTTTTGTGAATAATCAAGCTCATTGTACACTCATTGTGCCAATTGTGCAGCCGATCGAGGTAGAAATAGTCTCCACGTTCACGTTCAATGTTGTCGGGAAGGAGAAATCAATGCAAGTGTTACCTGAAGTCGTCGTTGCCGTGCTCGTGGATGTAGTTGGTGGTTCTTCGTCTAATTTGAATCATGTTAGATGTATCTATATATCATTTGTCGGTGAACTCACAATGTTCGAATAAAAAATGCTATCATGGAAAGAAGGGTTCTTTTATAAAATCCTCTGGACTCTTTAGAATACTTCCCTTCTTACATTGCGGGAGAGCACAGTAGATATTGTAAGCCTTGTCGATAACATGTGTGTTATCGCCGTCGATGATATGCCAATTGTTGTCTGATGTGCAGGCTGCTTCAGTGCCAACGTAGTATGGGTTGCCAGACTGAATAATAGAAATTTGGCAATTGCATCCTTGCAAAGGACATTGCAAATATTCATGTTAATTGCAGGCCCAAAACTCACCAGATAGAAGACAAGGCGCGTCTGTTCGCTTCCACCGGAGCACCACCACATACAGGTGGTACCGCTGCTCGCCGGCTTAGCAGATTCATCGAATGGATACCCGCGCACCGGGAAGTCATTGGAGGCGGGGTCAATCGGTTCCATCACTGGGCACTTCTCCATGTTGCAGCTTCCTGAAACGTGCGCTTACTTTATCGCTGGCTTCTTTGGTACCAGTTGCGCCACGATTAACAGTTATTAATATTGGATCGAGCTATTTCTGTGGTACGACTCTTCAGGGTGGCTATCATTTTCAAATCAAATTACATTGATTTAGCAAAGAAAACATATACCCGGAGCTGCTGTTGTCGTCGTCTCCGAAGATGTTCTGTTTTCTTAAAAGAATAAACAATAATTATTTCTTAATTTTTTTATATTCGAATGCTCACTGCGGAAATTTCATGTCAAGATATAATTTTGTGAATAATCACGCATACGTTGCATACACTCATTGTGACAATGGTACAGTCATAATGAGTGTATGCTCTATATGTATGAATGACAATGACATGTTCCAATGTTGTCGGGAAGGAGTAATGTTAGATGTATGTTGACTGCGTAGATTTCATGTAAAAGTATCGTTTTGTGAATTATCAAGCATACACTTATTGTGACAAGGGTGCAGTCGATTGGGCGAGAAATAGTCTCCACGTTCATGTTCAATGTTGTCGAGAAAGAGCAAGCAAAGTGTTACCTGAAGTCGTCGTTGTCGTGCTCGTGGATGAAGTTGGTGGTTGCGCGCCTAATTTGAATCATGCTAGATGTATGCATATTTCGCATGTCAGTGAACTGACTATGTTAGAATAAAAAAAATGCTATCATGGAAAGAAGGGTTCTTTTATCAAATCGTCTGATCACTTTCGAAAACTTCTATTCTTACCTTGGGGGAGAGAACAGTAGATCTTGGCAGAGCGGTCGACAAGATAATTGCCGGAAACGTCCTCGACATGCCAAACGTTGTTGGGTGTGCAGACTCCTTTAGTGCCAACGACCCATGTGTTGGCAAACTGAACAATAAACATTTCGCAATTGCATCATTGCACAGGACAATGCAAATGTTCTTCTTAATTGTAGGCCCAAAGCTCACCACAAAGACAATTCGCGTCTGTTCGCTTCCACCGGAGCACCACCACGAACAGGTGGTCCTGTTGCTCGTCGGCTGTGCTGATTCATCGAATGGATACCCGCGCATCGCGGTGAAGCCGTCATTGGAGGCAATCGGTTCCATCACAAAGCACTTATCCATGTTGCAGCTCGCTGAAACGTGCACCTACTTCATCGCTGCCTTCTCAGATAATACTTGCGCTGTGAATCATTTAATAACCGTTGATCGCGCTGTTTCTGTGGTACGAATGATCAGGGTTGTTGTCAATTTCCAATCAATATTACATAACTTTAACAACGGAAACATATACCAGGGGTTGTTGTTGTCGACGTCATCGTCGTTGTTGTGATTTCTAGAATGAATTAACTATTTGCTCATTCTTAAATTTTTTGACTGATCACTATGGAAATTTCGTGTTAAACATCGTTTTGTGAATAATCAAGCATACCTTCAGTGTGAAAATTCGTCGTTGTCGTGCTCGTGGAAGTGGTTGGCGGGTGTGTGCCTAATTTGAAATACATAAATATCGCATGTAGGTGACATTTACTATTTCCCATATATGGAGATCGCAAAAGTAAATTCGTGGCATGCTCTCTGCTAATGACATGCTCTCGCGCGCTTGTGTCAGCTGTGTTTATGTGCTGTTAGAAAAAAGCTTGCGTTTTCATTGGGGCATTCTGAAAATGTGTAGGTAACATTTGCTTGGTGAACCTCTTAGATCGTTTTCATTTCGGAATACCGGAGGATGTCTCTTTAGGAGGGTTCTCAACGTACTTCTATCGACAGCGCAATAAATCCTTGAAGCATTTTTAACGATATGCTCCATAGGCGAGTCGTCGTGAACAATCCAGTCGGTGCTGAACGGGCAAATGGCTTCAGTGCCGACGAAGAATTCATTATCCGTCTGAAGAAAAGATAAAGTCATACGCCTGATGGAGCTATAACAGTTATAAAGAAACCAATATTCAACACGTTCATGCTCATTCCTTGCGTTTTTGACTTCATCTCTATCAATGTTTCACAATTGAATGAAACATATTGATTGTAATTAACCGCATTAGATTCCCAAATTGTCTAGTCACGTCTGTCTAAATGGCGTACTCTATAGCTCTATTCAGTCAAAACTAGAAAAAATCGAGTAGCTTGATTAAAGACATGGAAGAGAGCGCACCACAACGACAAGGCGAGTGCTGCTGCTGCCGCCAGAGCACGACCAAGTGCATCTCTCTGTATTCGATGTCGGCTGGGCTGTTTTGTCGAATGGATAGCCTGCTACGCCGCTGTACCATTCGTCAGTGTAGATCGGCTCCATAGCCACACACTTTTGAACGTCGCAGTGTCCTACAGCATTAGCATTTTGGCGCTGTTCTAAACAGCTCCAACGATTATACCTGAAGAAGATGTTGTTTCTGCTTCCGTCGGTGTGGGAACTGTTGACGTGGTCTTCTGTTCTATGGTCGTGGTTACGGTGGTAGGCTCTGTTTCAGGCAAAAAGTATGAGTTTTTCGGCTCCTTGGATGCACCAATCAAAGGGGGTGGTATCGGATTAAAAATCTACATAGCGGAATTCGGAATTTGGAAGGCTCCCTTTCATATAGGAATATGAGAAACAGATCGGAATTAGGAATTGTGATACACCCCTCTCGCTCTCTAGTGTCATGCCAAAATTGAAGGATTGAAGAGTGGTTCTTTGGATCCTTGGATGCACTAACCAAAGACGCAAGTCAGCTGTGGATTCGCGTACAAATACCCTTGGGAATCCGTCCAACGACTCTCTCCAACGTTCAGCGAAGTACACGTGAGCGTCGATCCAAATGGACCGACCGTGCCGTTAGAATGTGTCATCTGAAATGGAGAGTCAACTATTAATCTCGCAATTATCGCTGCCTTCGGCGAAGATGCCTGCACACAAATTCCGTTTGGGGTATGAAGCTGTATGTGACAAGGAATGATTCTTGAAATGAGTATATAAATATATTCGTAGAATCTTAATAGTATGATTACACAATTACGCTTTCTTTACCTTTCTACATGCGGAAGGGCCTCCATCTATCGAAAGGCCCTTTTTCATGCAGAATGGTCTTCAGGCACTCCTTTTTAGATGACACAACTAGAATGCGTACCAATCCGTAGTAGCCGTCCGGGCAGCGCAGCGTTGTACAGTTGCTGGACAGGTCCGTCTCGAGTAGCGCCGAGCTCGAGCACGAGTAGCCAGCCGGACATGTGGATGCCATGGTGTACGGGCACCGAGCGCAGCAATCATAGCCGCAGCCTGAATCGTACATCGTTAATGGTGCGGCAAGAAAGAATTTTCAAATAATCTGTTTTGGAATATACCAATAATTGTTTTTCTAAATATACCAACATACCAGGGCTGAATCGGAAAAATATATTCATAACGTGGAAGAGAAAAAAGGTCGGAATTCTGAATTCCTAAGAAACTAGGAAGATTGCAACCAGTAGTTATTTAGTAAGAAGAATCACAAAAAGTTTTTTCAGCTGATTTTGACTCTCAAAAGGTCAAGTAATTTAGACATATCTGATAGTCATCTCATGACTTCATCAACAGCACCGTAGACTCTAGACGCCGTTTATACCAATTATTGTTTTAGAATGTCTTAGCATTTTGGCGTTTTTCTTGCCAGCTCCAAAGATTGTACCAGACGATAATGTTGTTGGCGAGCAAAAAAAGAGATTCACTAACTTGAGACGACGCAATACACTTCTGGATTCGAGTAGATAGTCTGCATACGGTCCTTCCATTGTTTGCTTACTGAAGTGCACGTAAGTTCGAAACTTAAACGCAAGCCGTCGGAGAGATTCGCCTAAAGTAGTTGAGTCTCGAAATTATCGTCGCCTGCTCAAAAGATGCCTGCACACAATTTTCAGTGCGAAGATGCGAGAAGTTCTTAAAAGCAAATATAAATGCATTCGAAGTTACACAAACTGCACGCTTTCTAGCCCCTTTTTCAGCCCTTCGGCACTCTTTTTTTTATTACACAACGATAATGTGTGCACCGATCCGTAGTAGCCGCCCGGGCAGCGCAGCGTTGCGCAGTTGCTCCACTGGTTCCTCCCGAGTAGCGCTGAGGTGCACGAGAAGCCATCTGGGCACGTCGATGCCATGGTGTACGTACACTGATCGCAGGCTGAATCGCACTTCGTTGACGGTGTGGCGAGAAAGAATTTAATTGTTTCAGAACATACGAGGTAATAAACGAAATAAAAATATTCATAATGGTATTCGGAATTCTGAAAGCTCCCTTTCATAACGGAATGCGGAAGTCGGAATTTGGAAGGGAAAAAGATCGGACATCGTAATTTCGATACCCCCTGATATCGACGAACATTTAATAACAGTGCATCGCTTTTGTTTCTGTGGTACGAATCTTCAGGGTTGGCTGTCAATTTCCAATCAATATTACATGGGTTTAGCAACGAAAACATATACCCGGGGCTGTTGTTGTCGACGTCACCGTCGTTGTTGTGGTGGCTTGAAAAAATGAACAATTAGCTATTTCATAATTTGTTTAATTTGATTGCTCACTGCAGAAATTTCATATAAACGTGTCGCTTTGTGAATAATCAAGCATACTTTCATTGTGAAAATTGTGCACTGAATTGTCTACACGTTCATGTTCAATCTTGCTTTGAATTAATAAGCAATGTAAGTATTACCAGAAGTCGTCGTTGTCGTGCTCGTGGAAGTTGTTGGCGGATGTGTGCCTAATTTGAAATATGTTAGATGTATGTTAATATCGCATGTAGGTGACAGTTACTCGATTCCCATATCTGGAGATCGCAAACGGTTATGCATGATATTCGTGATCCGAGACTTTCATTTTTGAGCATTTAAAGATCAGATACATTCATGATTAACGTAGTTTGAAAACGAATTTCCCTGACCATTTCAGTAGCGGCTGTCTTATTCACATACTCTCTCAACCTTCTGTCAGGAATAAAAGTGCGAATTCAGGTGTGAGTTTGTGGCTCCTTGGATGCACTAACCAAAGACGGCGCATGTAAGTTGCAGATTCGCGTAGAACGTCCCCGCATAGTCCTTCCACTGATTGTTCACCGAAGTGCACGTGAGTGTCGAGTCGAGTCGAGTGACCGTGCCGTCGGAGCGAGTTGCCTAAAGAGGAGAGTCCACTATTAATCTCGCAATTATCGCCGCCTTCCGCTAAGATGCCTGCATATAATTTCCCTTTTCTGGTGCACGGCAATTCAAACTCAGCCTTGTAAAATGGTTACGCTGCTAGTCAGCATTATGCATGCTATGGATAACCAACAGCTACGGTGTCGTGTCTGTACGCAGCTATATTCAAAACTTCGCATCAAAGATTTAGGCTCCGCCCACTTCTCCGGAGCCATGAATCAACCAACGTCTGTTAGGGCTGAATGGCCGTTTGATGTGAAACTGCGATAGGCAATGGTTCTTGAAATGAATACATAAATGAATGTGTGCATCGTAATAGCAAGGTAATGAAAAATACACTCATCTCTTGCGCATTTTAAAGCCCACTTTCGGCGCTCCTTTTTAATTAAAAAAAAAACAACTACAATGTGTGTATACCGATGCGGTGTAGCCGTTCGGGCAGCGCAGCGTCGTGCAGTTGGAGTACGGATTCTTCTCGAGCAGCCCCGAGGTCGTGCACGAGTAGCCGGCCGGACACGATGGTGACATGGTGAACGTGCACTGATCGCAGCCTGAGTCATTCTTTTAGAATACAGTACCAACTTGTTGCATTATCAAAAACGTCCAAAAATTGGAATATTAAAAAAACAATTCCGAGATCATTTAACATTCCATATCATTTCCATGCTTACGTGGAAGCGTCTTGCAGTTGAGCGCTGTCGGATAGATGATCTTGTTGTTGGCATAGAAGGAGCCATTTGTACAGTTTATCTTGTCCGCCACCAACCACGAAAGCCCGCTTTTGTACTGCAACGACATCATTCTTTTGTGTGTGAGCTGTTCTCAATTTGACTGACAACCGGCTGTGCGAATGGCTGAAGACACGAGACGATGCAGGCGTCCTCTCGCAGTTTGCTCGGATCACAAGTCGCGCCCGTCTGGCAGTTCGCGCCGCCCGTCGTGCCATTCGCCGCCGGAATGACCTTGTTGCACGAGCAGGAATCTGCGAAGGTGGCGGGTGGACATTTGGGCAGCAGGAAAGGACAGAGTCACATGACATTGAGCGCATCTTTCAAGGATGAACTTTGGAAATATTTTTTGCATTTTCTTTTTGAAGAGACTTTCAAGTTTTATGATTAAGATTCCATGTGATATGAGTAAGGTTGCTATAATCAGAAAATGAGATCAATCTGCATTTCCAACAATGACACAGGAATGGGGCAAGTTGGCATTGAGTATATGCAATTGACGTCGTCAAGGGTGATAATACGAAAGCCCATAACTCTACTATTGACAAGACGACTAAGAAGTGGCGGGGGTTTCACGATGTCACTAATGGAAAGTTGAACTGACCGAAGAATGCATTTGCGCCGGAAGGAAAGAAGATGAAGATGAGTAACACTGCCAAGGCAGTAGGCGACAAATTCCGAATCATCACCATTTAAGTGGTTTTCTGATTTGCTGAATAGTTATAATAAAGCTAATTAAGATATTTAATAATTAGCAAATAATTATAATTCGAACTAAATGCTGACTGAGTTGTTGGAAAACTTGCCAGACAAACCAAGAGGTGTTCCGCAGAAGGACAAATGTACCGCGACTGATGGAACTCAATTGGATGGCGTACTTTTATGTGGATTCCATTCGAATGCACTTCATTTGATATGCAGCTCATTGAGCAGCGCAACGGTGGAAGATGACTTGAGTGTTTAGAATAATCAGTGATATTCAGTGATGAGTGTGCATGTTCAGGCGAGATAAACCGACGTTAGAGTAAAGAGAAGAGACACCCGAACACATCAAGCAAACATTGGCTCCTCCTCTATCTGACTGGGTGCTCGGCAACGTCAACTTTGACTGTAGCCTGGCTCTCTCTCGGTGCAGCACATTGTCGTACCAATGTACTCACAGTTTAAAGGCATACTAATCGCCTTATAAATCAGCAATGACAAATTCAGGAATGGGAGAAGTGAACGACGAACGAAAAAAGGTTGATCTCTCATCCCATTTGTTTTCATCGTACTTTTCCGTTTGTTTCTGTTCTCCCCCCCCCCCCCCTTTCTCTCTCTATGTTATATGTACTCTGCTCAACAACTAAGGTTACACCGGCAGTAGGTTAGCGGCAACAGGTCCCTCCTTCTTTGTCGGATTGGGGAAGCCGCCGCCTGATTCGATTAACTTTTGCAAGATGAACGACATGTGCAGCACCCAAAAGTTGAACGCAGAACAAAAAGAATGCTTAAAGGAGCTTGAAAGTCGCTAACTCCTTGCACGAAATGCCTGCTCTGTAATGACCGTAGTTATGAGCAATGGCAATTTGCCAAGATCCTTGCTCTCCGTTAAGCAAGCGTTTGCTTGAACAATTTTAAATTGGCGATTTGCGTCCGGTAGTGAATCAACGAGTTTGTCGGCATTTTTTTCACGGGCAATGGAACCATCTTTCACCCTCGCTGGTCAACCTATGCTCCGACAAACCTTTTTTTTAGACCATAATTTTGTTGGCGACAACTGTTAAATCTAAAGTCCTGTGTAATACATTAATGTTTCCTTAGGATCAGGCGACGCTTTTCAGATGAAAAATACTTCTTTAACTTTTAGTTTAGTAAATTGACTCTTTGCTGATGCACTCGCAAGCTCAATCCGGACACATTCACAGATCCTTATTGTTAGAGTAAAAAAATTGGGTTTTCGCCTCCTTTAAGCATTGAAGTTCGTCCATCCAACAACATTAGCGTTCAATTCCAGTGCAAGCAACGCTGGAGTTAAGCGCAGCGACGATGAGTTCGTCGCTAGTGAAATAGCAGCCGGAGAATTAGAGAGTAGCTCTTTAACGACGAGCTCGACGTCGAACGATTTCTCGCTTTACAATTTGACAAATAATTCCCTACACCCTGATTCTTATCTCAGACTTGTTATACTAACATGTCTGGGTGGTTCATTGGTTGCCCTGTGACATTGTGGGCATTTTGACCGAGTTCGCTCCCCGAGATGTGCATTAGTTTCAACTTTCACTCTAACATCATCCAGGCTCGACGATAGAATATATTATATCGACGATAGAATATCCAGCGCTGAACGCGTATTGATAGATTGAACATCGTCGGCAATTCAACGCAACCTTGACCAAGACTGAGTGCACGGCTTGCCTTCCTCTTACTCTACATCAACCTTATGACTGCCAGGTACTAATTATCTGTTGATAAATAAGTTGTTGTATTTCTCCTTGAATGGACAAGTATTGAACATATAGGCGTTCAAGTATTTATTAAATCAGGATAATCAGATAAGTCAGGTCCGGAGGACTTGTTGGTATTTGGGAATTGCGGGAATGTGTATTTGAGAGGGGAAATCATTGTGCCATTGAGAGAGTCTCTGTGTGCCATTCAATATCTGCCTATCTCTCCCACTCTTGCGGTCATTTACCTTTACCTTTACCCTTGTCACTCCGGTCATTCTTTGAAAGAAGGAGATTTGTAATGAGATAACGTTTTTGTTGCTTTCGATTTTATTCGCAATTGAATGAAAACAGTATTTTTCATTGTAAATAAGCGTAATGACAAGGAAACACTGCTCATTGTCAGGCTGTTCTTTATTGATTCTTTATATTGGATATGAGTGTTCTAAAGGGATGTAAGAATGTTGACTAATCAGCACTTTATTTACCAGAATCAGCTACAATTTTTTTTTGTGGCATCTGAAGGGAAAAGATTGAGCAGTGGTCTTATTGTTAGATTGGTGACCCGTCCGACGGCGTTGGAACTGTTGATGCGGTAGGTTCAAGGGCCGTGGTTACGGTGGTAGGCACTGTGTCAGGCAAAAGGCGTGAATTATGACTTTTTGCCTCCTTGAATGCACTAACCAAGGACGGCGCATGTCACTTGCGGATTCGCGTAAGAGGATACCCCATCGTCGCTCGTCCACAGCTTGTTTGCTGAAGTGCACGTGAGCATCGAGAAGATTGCACTGGTGTAGGAATCTGTCGCCTAAAGTGGAGAGTACACTATTAATCTCGTAATTTTCGCTGCCTTCGACAAAATAAACTGCAAACAATTTCCCGTTGGATATTTTCATTTGTCGGAATTGTCTTGAATCAACAATGTTTAAATGACACAAAGATGCACCGATCCGTCGTAGCCGTTCCGGCAGCGCAGAGTCATGCAGCCGCTGGACGAGTCCGTCTGGATCTGCACCTCGGTGTCGCATGAGTAGCCTTCCGGACATGTGGATGCCATGGTGTAGGTGCACTGATTGCAGCCTGAATGGTACGTCGTTGACGGTATGACTAGAAAGCATTTTTTTTCCAAATACATAAATGTTTTTGGAATATACCAATTATCTTTTTTTGAATTTTTAGCATTTTGGCGTTTTTTTTTTGCCAGTTCCAAAGATTGTACCAGAAGAAGATGTTGTTTCTGTATCCGGCGGTGTGGAAACTGTTGATGTGGTCGTCGGTTGAATGGTCGTGGTTACGGTGGTGGACTCTGTGTCAGCCAAAAAGGCGTTAACAAAAGCATGAGTTTTGGTCTCTTTGATTGCACTAACCAAGGACGGCGCATGTCACTTGCGGATTCGTGTAAAAATCCCACCGGTCCCCATCGGAGTCCGACCACTCATTGTTATCTGAAACGCACTCGAGCTTCGAGCCGAATGAAGCGACAGAACCGTTGGAACGTGTCACCTAAAGTGGAGAGTCCACATTAATCTTGTAATTATCGCTGCCTTCGGCCAAAATAAACTGCAAACAATTTCCCGTAGGGTATTTTTGTTTGTCGGAATTGTCTTGACGCAACGCAACAATTTTTAAATGACACAAAGATGCACCGATCCGTCGTAGCCGTTCCGGCAGCGCAGAGTCTTGCAGCCGGAGAACGGGTCCTGCTGGATCTCCACCTCAGTGTCGCATGCGTAGCCCTCCGGACAACTGGATGCCATGGTGTATGTGCACTGATTGCAGCCTGAGTCTTACCTCAGTGACGGAATGGCGAGAAAGCATTTTTCCAAATTATTGTTTTGGAATATACCAATTTTTTTTTTAGAAAATAACAATAATTGTTTTTTTTGGATATACCAACATACCAGGGATGACTGTTGATGTGGTCGTCGGTTGTATGGTCGTGGTTACGGTGGTGGACTCTGTGTCAGGCAAAAAGTCGTGAAGTAAAGAATGAGTTTTTTGCTACTTGAATGCACTAACCAAATACGTAGCATATCACTCGCAGCTTATAGTACAAGTCCCCATTGTTGTCCTTCCACTGATTACTCTCTGAAGTGCACGTGAGCGTCGAGCCAAATGAATAGATCATGCCGAAACTTGTCTCCTAAAGTGGAGAGTCCGCTATTAATCTCGCAATTATCGCTGGGTTCGGCAAAGATAAATTGCAAACAATTTGCTTTGGGGTGTTTTTTTCAGGCGGAATGGTCTTGAGGCATCAATTATTTTTTTAAATGACACAACTACAAAGTGTGCACCCCTCCTTCGTAGCCGTCCGGGCAGCGCAGCGTCATGCACTTGGTCGCCGGGTTCGTCTCGATCACCGCTGAACTCGAACACGAGCGGCCCAACAGGGCACGTGGGTTCCATGGTGTACGTGCACTGATCGCAGGCTGAATCGTGCTTCGTTTACTTTGTTTCGAGGAAGAATTTTTTTCCAAATAGTTGTTTTAGAATATATCATTATTATTTTTAGAATATACCAACATACCAGGGATTAATCGAAATAAAAATATTCATAATGGTATTCGGAATTCTGAAGGCTCTCTTTCATAACGGAATGCGGAAGTCGGAATCTGGAAGGGAAAAGATTGGAAATCGGAATTCCGATATCCCCCTGATACCGACCAACATTTAATAACAGTGCATCGCTTTTGTTTCTGTGGCACGAATCTTCAGGGTTGGCTGTCAATTTCCAATCAATATTACATGGGTTTAGCAATGAAAACATATACCCGGGGCTGTTGTTGTCGACGTCACCGTCGTTGTTGTGGTGGCTTGAAAGAATGAACAATTAGCTATTACATAATTTGTTTAATTTGGTTGCTCATTGAGGAAATTTCATATAAACGTGTCGCTTTGTGAACAATCAAGCATACCTTCATTGTGCACTGAGTCGTGCGATAAATTGTCTACACGTTCATGTTCAATCTTGCTTTGAATTAGTAAGCAATGTAAGTATTACCTGAAGTCGTCGTTGTCGTGCTCGTGGATGTAGTTGGTGGATGTGTGCCTAATTTGAAATATGTCAGATGTATGTATATATCTGACATATTTCAAATACTTGTCGGTGACATTTACTACATATATTCCGATATCTAGAGATCGCAAAAGGTTATGCGTGATATTTATGAGATATGCACTCTCATTTTCGATCATTGAAAAGATCAGTCACCTTCATGATTAACGTTGTTGAAACTGTAAAGGAGAACGAAACTCAGCGTTAATCTATTAGAATTTTCCTGACCACTCGAGTCGCGGCTGTCTTATTCACATACTCTCTCACCCTTTTGCAGGAAAAAGGATGCGAATTCAAAAGTGAGTTTGTGGCTCCTTGGATGCACTAACCAAAGACGGCGCATGTCATCTGCGGATTAGCGTAAAACGTCCCCGCGTAGTCCTTCCACTGATTGTTCACCGAAGTACACGTGAGGGTCGAATCGAGTCGAGTGACGGTGCCGTCGGAGCGTGTCACCTAAAGAGGAGAGTCCGCTATTAATCTCGCAGTTATCGACGCCTTCCGCAAAGATGCTTGCACATCATTTCCCTTTTCTTTTCTCCTCGGCCATGTGAAATGATTGCGCGGTTAGTCAGCATTATGTATGTATGCTAGGATCCGCCCCTTTGAGGTCGCATCAATGCGGTGAAGTTTAAACAAAAAAAAAAAACGCGGTACTATGGATAACCAACAGCTACGGTGTCGTGTCTGCACGCTACCAAATTCAAAACATTGATATACGCAGCCAAATTGCGCGTCAAAGATTTCAATTTGTCTTAGCACTGCCATGCTCCGCCCACTTCTCCGGAGCCATGAATCAACGCTTGTTGATGACCACTTTTATGAATGGCCGTGAAGCGTGTGGTGTGAAGCTGCGACAGGCAATGGTTCTTGAAACGAATACATAAATGAATGTGCAGCATCGTAATAGCAAGGTGACGAAAACAACATGCTTCTCTTGCCCTTTCTTAAAGGAGGTATCCGGGGAATAATTAATCTACGTTTTTTTCGAGATGGATAGGTTCATCTTGGCGTGAAACATATATCCAGAAAATTTAATTGATTTTCTTCCATTGCATTCTGAGCAATAGTAACGTGAAAACTGGCGCCCTCCTCTTTCACATGCTCTCTCGACCGAGCGACAGGCAACTTTATGAGCGCGCGCATTCAAACTGTTTCTCTAGCGATACTGTAAAATTATTCGCCGGATACTTTCTTTAAGCCCTCATTCGGCGCTCCTTTTTAACAAAAAACGACTACAATCTATCCGTGTACCGATGCGGTGTAGCCGTTCGGGCAGCGCAGCGTCGAGCAGTTGGTGTACGTGTTCATCTCGAGCAGCGCCGAGCTCGCGCACGAGTAGCCGGACGGACACGTGGATGACATGGTGTACATGCACTGATCGCAGCCTCAATCATTGTTTAGAAGATACAAAGTACCAACATCAAAAAGTCCAAAATGGTTAAATTCTCTTAAAATAAAGACAATTCCGAGATCATTGAACATTCCATATCATTTCCATGCTAACTTGGAAGATTCTTGCAATTGACCGCTGTCGGATAGATGATTTTGTTGTTCGCATAGAAGGAGCCACTCGTGCAGTTTATCTTGTCCGCCGTCAGCCACGAAAGACCGGTCTTGTACTGCAACGATGACGACTCAGCATCATTATTTTGTGCTATTTTGAACATTTCTTCTGCGCAATTGGACTTTAGGCAATTTCACGATAATAAGCGAAAAACAGTTATGGTTGTTTAGAGTTATCTTCACGCAGAAGATATGACAAAAACCATTCCAAAAAAAAAAGATTTCTTTTGTATACTCTCCAGGACTAAATTTTTTCGTGATTTGACTGACAACTGGCTGCGCAAATGGCTGAAGACACGAGACGATGCAGGCGTTCTCTCGCAGTTTGCTCGGATCACAAGTCGCGCCCATCTGGCAGTTCGCGCCGCCCGTTGTGCCATTCGCCGCCGGAAT
Source organism: Allodiplogaster sudhausi (assembly GCA_945643635.1). Taxonomy (NCBI): domain Eukaryota; kingdom Metazoa; phylum Nematoda; class Chromadorea; order Rhabditida; family Diplogasteridae; genus Allodiplogaster; species Allodiplogaster sudhausi. The sequence continues at coordinate 155,331 of CALZFC010000291.1, read as the reverse complement.
GACCTTGTTTCACGAGCAGGAATCTGCGAAGGTGGCGGGTGGACAAATGGCAGCAGGAAAGGACAGAGTCACATGACAGCGCATCTTTCAAGGATGAACTTTGGAAATATTTTTGCAATAATACGAAAGCCCATAACACTACTCTTATATATATATTGTTTATCTGGATAAGGCAAGACGACTAAGAAGTGGCCGGGATCTCAGGATGTCACGAATGGAAAGTTGAACTGACCGAAGTATGCATTTGCGGCGGAAGGAAAGAAGATGAAGATGAATAACACTGCCAAAGCAGCAGGCGACAAACTCCAAATCATCACCATTTAAGCGGATATCTGAATTGCTGAATAGTTATTATATAGTTAATTAATATATTTAATAATTAACAAATAATTATAATTCGATCTAAATGCTGACTGAGTTGTTGGAAAACTTGCCAGACAAACCAAGAGGTGTTCCGGAGAAAGGCAAATGCACCGCGACTGATGGAACTCAATTGGATGGCGTACTTTTATGTGGATTCCGCTCGAATTCACTTCATTTGATATGCAGCTCATTGAGCAGCGCAACGGTGGAAGATGACTTGAGTATTTAGAATAATCAGTGATATTCAGTGATGAGTGTGCTTGTTCAAGCGAGAGAAACCGACGTTAGAGTGAAGGGAAGTGACACCCGACCACGTCAAGCAAACAAAGGTTCCTCCTCTGGCTGGTGCTTGGCAACGTCGACTTTGACTGTAGCCCGGCTCTCTCTCGGTGCAGCACATTGCCGTTCCAATGAAGTCACAGTTTAAATGCATACTAATCGCCTTATAATTCAGGAATGACAAATTCAGGAATGAGAGAAGTGAACGGCGAACGAAAAAAGGTTGATCTCTCATCCCATTCGACGTTAACTTTTTTTTTCAATCTGTACTTTTCATTTTGTTTCTGTCTCTCTCTTATGTTATATGTATGTACTCTGCTCGACAACTAAGGCTTCACCGGTAGTAGGTTAGCGATAACAGGTTAGAAATTTGTTGAAGAAAGTCATTTAACCTTTTTGGAGAGATTCATGCATGGACTTGAGCTTTGGCGGCTCGCTGTTCGTCAAGGGCGCCATCTCTTTCCAACAACAACGATCAATATATCTTTCGTCAAATATTTGCGTGAACAAGTTACTAACAAGAGAATGCTCTATCCAAAAGGTGAGGGATCGCAACGAATTGTGATTCTTAGAAAAGTAAATTCCAAAATGAATTCCCATTAATTTAGTTTTTACACATTAGGCAATAGGCACCAAAAATCGATTGAAATTTGCTTTCCGACAGGGAAAAGTCTCGGGTTCGAATCCCTGCTCGGGAAAACTTTTGCAAAGATTTGCAACTTGAATAAATCTTCTCTCTGTATTCAAATATGTAAAGTTAACTTTAAATTAGCAAATTAGGCCTTGTTAATTATTGTGTAATTGTTCATTTAATCATCGACCAATTAGATCGCATATAGGTTATGAAATATGTACATGCATATATGTATATGAAAAGTCAATGATCTCAATAATCGCCCTACCGTCGTGGGTCGGGGACCAGGGCTCGGGGGCAGCCGCCGCCTACATACATACATACACAATTTGTCACTCATGACGGTACCGTCTGATTTGCTTTTCGATGTAGTCAACAACCTGCTTCACTGCGTGGTCGCGTATCCTGTTCGCTCTCGTTTTCACCGACATTAACCTTTTAAGTGGTTCCTCAAGCTGGTCATCAACTCAGTCTTCATTCGAGCATTTACGTAATTTATATACTTAGATTCCTCTTGTTGTAAATACATCGAATATTGAAATAGATTACTGTTGAGTTTCGCCTGCTCCTTTAAATGCTCATCGCTCGCCCAGGTGAACGGCGACAGCAACAGCAACTACGTCTCGTGGTTTGGAAATTCAACTGTTCGTTTGACATTTCCTTTAAGAGAGACTTTCTGGTTGCGAGATACTCTATTCTCGCAGCTCGCAAAAACCAACTACGTGAAAATATAGTGCGAAGGTCCGCTGCAATTTGAAGACTCACATAATTTTTCGGTGCTTTCCCTCTTGATTTTTCTCTAGGAATAAGACGCCAACAAGAAAGGCGCATTGTCTCTTTTCTTCCTGCATTGTCTCTTTTTGCGTACGCCGGTTTAGTCGGATTGAGTTACGGCAATCGACTCGTTTCATTTCCACACCTTCGTTTTTCAATGGATTTCTAGGTCGTGTTTTGTCAGCTGGAGGAGAGAAGCGAGGAGAGAAGCTTAGAAAATGACGGAGTGTTAAAGAGGTAGACGAGGAAGAAGTAGTCAAGAGAGAGAGAAGGAGAGAGAGAGAGAGGGAGAGAGAGAAATATTGGAACTTGGCTACACACAGAGAAGAAAAGTTCGGACTTTGTAAGTTCGGTCGCAATTGTTCCGAAAAAAGTTCGGACATTAAAAGTTCGCGGGACACATGTTTCCACCCATGTAACAATTAGTTCCAAACGGTGCTCGAACTTTGAAAAGTTACCATTGTTCCGATTTTTTAACCAGTCCGTTCAATCAAAATTTCGAACTCTAGTTCAACGGCGCAGAAATATGGTCAGACGTACAACTTGCGAACAATGTTTTCTATTGATACGTTGATGTTTGCATTTGCTTTTTATGTTCATACCAATGCTTCCATGTTTCCAAATCTTTTTTAGGCTTTCGTTTGCCTTCGGTAGGCACAGATGAGTGTGCCGACTGAAGATGACGATTATCGGTCGTCCGATGACGAAGACTACGTGCCGGAGGACGCGGGCGACGATGTTGAAGGGCCATCAGGTCGTTTCTCTTCTCAATTTCACGTTTGTTATCCACATTGTCTTATAAGATCTTCTTGTTGAAGAAGGTTGGTAATATTTTTCAAGAGTAACTGAATAGTACCACTTCGCTTTATATTGTTATTTCTTAAAAAAAAAGGTTTTCTAAGATTCATATGCTATAAAATTAAATCTCTATGCCATCCCATACAATAATCATCTTTATCTCTGCGACCCGAGGTTTATACGAGGGCATTTTTTCTTCTAATGTTTTCTCTAACTGTGCACTCATGATTTCCTTCTTGGAAGGCTTATAATAAGCGTGAATATTGTCCAGGTGACGAGTGCGAGGTGGTCGGGCCGGATGGTACGTCAGGCATTTCTGGAAAGAGGCTGAGCGCTGCGAAGGCGCGAAAGCCTGTCGATGATCATGCGAGGTTATTCCAGCAGCCCGTAATAGAACCGCCTTTTACTTTAGGGTTGGGCAATAAACCAGTTCTTTTTTGAATTATATTAAATACTTTTAAACGAAACAACTAAAAGTTCGCGGGGCGAAACAATATTGCTCCGTGGCGATTTGTTAACAAATTCTTCCGCGTAATTGTTACCAGCGCGGTAACTTTCTTCTCTGTGTGTACAAGGGCCTGCTCAGGTTTTCGCCAGTTGCTCTTCCACACAATTGGTCTTCTTCGGCGAAGTCGACCCATTCCTGGCCTCGGCTCGGGCTTCTGTTTCTCTCATCAGCTCCGAGTCTCTTTTCTTATCCGTTGAGAAAAGCCTTTCCTTGGAGTGAGAAAGGAGATGGAAAAGCGTAGGCTGCAGAGGATAAAGGGCAACGCAGCAAATCAATGGAGCAGGTGATTGTATTCGCGACGATGTACTCAAATAGTGTAAAGCTTCGTTGGCGGCAGATAGTTGTACGCTTCTCGAATTAGACCAGAATTTGGAAATGTACTTGGTCATGCTGACTCGGATAGCCGTAATCATGCAAGACTAATTATCCTTCTTCCTCATTGTGTAAGAAATCATGAGCATATTATCTTGACAAAAGTTTTTCACTTGACTGCTTGTATTAATGTCCTACAATGTAGGAAAGTAATAAAATATTTACGAAACAACTACTCCCATAAAAAAAACTATATCCCAATACACTATTGTGGTAAATTGTTGCTATTCCGGAATTCTCAGCTTGAAAGAGATTCAAGGAACAAATAGCTGCATAGATGAAATTGGATAATTACAACTAGGGAAAATGGACTCGAAAAAAAATATGAAGACTCTTCGGCACTGAACTATCACTTACAGGTAGGCAACTTCATGAAACATGAACAAAATAATGGGAAATGCTAGAATAAAAGAAAAATATTGTTAAAAAAAAAAGAAATATCGCTATAATTGAATTCCTACGAGTGGCGGGTTCGCATATACATAATTTTAAGACCATTAACAGGATGATATTGCAAGTAACTTTCACACACTGGTTTTCAATTTGCATTCTCAGAAAGACTACATCAATTTAGACTTGAAATGCCTTTGCAAGTTAATGAGAGGTGAGGGAGAGAGATTAAGTGAGTGGGTCAGATCATGTAAGATTTCATTTAATGGTTTTTTTTCTCAGAATACTTCTCGCTAGTTGCCTTTCACTCTCTCTTTCTCCCAATTCGTTGAACACGTGAATCTACACATCAAAGGCATTTTCATCTGCAAACTGCTGCTCTGAGCCATCCCTGATTTTCCCAAATCGGCAACGACGCCTCCCCTGTGCTGAATCGGAAAGTTTGGAAATTTGAACCGATATATTTTTGTCTTCCCCGCTGTTTATTCAGAAAATTTTGATGTCATACGCTCATATCCTTTTGCAATTCATTTCATTACATACATACTATGCGCATTCATTGGAAATACCAAGTGTTCCAGCTCCATGATCGTACCATTTCGCTGCATGTTATATTACCAAACTATAAGGAATCTCCAATTATTAAAACCTAACAATTCCAGGTTCTTGGCTGCTCTCCTACACAGAGCACGAGGATTCCCGCATACAACGGGAAAGTGAGATGAAGAGGAAAACATCAGAGCTGGATCGGATCTACTTATCAAAAACGACAACATGACCTGAAAATGAAAAGCATTGTCGAAGACGAGCTCGAACTGTTCTCCCGGTCACGAGGCTCGTTTGACTATTTAAGAGTAGTGGATGTCATATCGAACATTTCAAGAGATATTTGGTGATAAAGAGTAGATGCTATATATTTGTATATATATATTTCCTGTTATTTTCGTATTTTTATAAAATTCTTCAATAAAAAAGTAGAGAATTTATACGCATGATAGTCTTCTTTTCCTCACTGGCAAAGTGCCAAAATATCCATTCTTCTTCTTTTCTCTGCAGGATTGTGCGACAACGTCGGGAAGTGCCACTGTCCCAATGGCCAGATCTTCAAGGATCCACGCTTTCATCGACAGCTGAGCAATTTGGTGAGACTACTAATAATCGTAATGAGAGTAAGAATGTAACCCTATCTACAGGGTGATCTACAAGGCAGTGTCTCAGCATTACCGAGAGATCGCTCGCCGGTTTTCAACAAATTTGAATGGCCGGAAATGCGGCTTTGCACAAGGTAATATCGTCAAAGCAATCAATAATTTATGATGCAAAAAAGAAAAAAAAGAGCAAAGTGGTGTTAGAGAGATGATGAACAGGAAAAACGGAGAAGGTGGGAAATAAGCGCTGAGGAACAAATTTTGTAAGTTTCTGTGTGCTCTGGCACTTGTTACCAAATAGGGTTCTTTGATTCACACTTCTCAGGAAATGAAAATTAATGTATTTTTTTCAGTTTCTCTCCGTTCCCGTGCCGAACGCGTCCCTACCAGTCATTGCCAGGCACGAGGGCCTTCATTCCCCCCGAGACACTCATCGCGCTGGTTTTTATTTATTCTTTTCACAATTTGATGACATGCTCTGGAAAGACACGTTGTAGCGGTCGGATTTACTAAAGTAGGTTTATTTATTGTCACTATTGTATTAGCGTTAGTTAAACATTTCTCTTGCATTCAAACACGTTGCATACCCTGCACTGTTCTTTTATGTTTTATTAGTAGGCAGTCATACATATGTATGTACACTCTTCAACGTCGTGATCAGCCAGGACAGCCCATGAGCGTTTTTCCTTCTTTCATCCTGCGCTCCCCAACATTGAATTGCGGAACATTGTTTTTTCCCTGCCAAATAATAATTTGTGAAATATGTGTTTGGTCGGCAACTTTAACAGCGAGAAAGAGGATGTTGTGGAGCCTCTGATAAACACAGACACTAATATAAACTGCTGAGAATGAAGAGACAATGCCTCAGAGAGAAAGATTAAGGTGTTATAGAGATTGACTGAAAGGAAGGGCCGGCGAGTGATATGGAAATACGAGATTATTAGAGTGTAGAGAAGCCATTGCTGGAGAGAGTGAGAGACTAGACGAGAGATTAAATGAGATCAACATAGCAGATGGAGAGAGGAAGAGAGATTCACGGGGCAGTGACAATCATTCACCCTTTCAGTCATGCAGGCCTCGTTGATAGTATCTGTCTGCACAATGTCTACTGTTAAACTAATTGTTAATGGCATCACAAATGCGCCACTACCATCTACCCATGTCCCCTCCTTCGTTTAATATCCCGACTCTCTGTTTAGGAAAAGGAACTTTTCTTTGAGAACACGTTTATTTGAATATGTCATCAAAACTGAACAAGTTCGAAAATATTACAACTACTTTATGCGAAATATCTCCTTGAGCTGTCTGGCCGTATCCTTCTTGCAACTGCCATGAATGAGGGTTGTGCCACAGTCAGCGCAGGCACAGCACCCGAGGCAAGCGCTGCACGGACATGGCTTATCCGTCGCTCCTCAGAAGTTCCTCTCCTTGTTCTTACGTCCATCCTCATAGTCCCAGTCCTGATGTTTCTTGTTGTCACCAGAACAATAATCTTCTCTTTACGGTTCTCCTCGAAGGTGATTGTCGTTGTCGTCACCTTGCAGTTAGCATGAGACCAGCTGTGATTGAGGAGAGCACCGAAGAGATTGGCAGCTGAAAAAGTCACATCTCTTTTTTTTACATGGATCTTGAAAAAAATCTTGCAGATTTTTTTCTTTTTTATCTTTATTGCAGATCAATAAAGAGCACAATGTAAATATGCTTTTCTGACAATGCATAACATTATATCTGTACGCCGGATACGTGTACATATATATGATATTAAATAAATTGCGCCCTCCTTTCTTCCGTGCAAACACTATTATATAGTCAACAATGAAGGAATCATATAACAAATTCATACTTCTTCTTAACGTGGACTTCAGAACGGTCGAAATCGTTCCGTTGAAAGTGTCCGTCCCTTGACCAATAGCATACGTCCTGAGAGGCACGTTGCAGTTCTTTGCGTACCTGAAATAATGAGTATATTGAATCAACACAACTACGATAACTTGAATATCATATGAATTGTGCTTTAGTATTCATAAATCATGCCTAGACTCACAAGTTAACTACTTGTAGAAGTTGTTAACTTGTGAATTACGGTAGATCGTTAAAGGAGTTTTCGAGAAATTTAAACATATTCTAACTGGACGATGATCTGTGAGTCCTTTCCACGAAACAGCTTTGAACGGTACGGCAAACGATGGATTTCGTCGAAATTGGAACGAGAGACCAAACTACAGTTCCAAAAAGCGCCTTGTGTGCAGGCCTTTCGTCCTTGCTGATTGGATGGAGAGAAAGGGGTAGATCTCCGACACAAGGTTGCCGCTCAGTGCTGTCGCCCCACGTACCGCTGTCCTCGAGATGAATAAGGCCTTAAGCAATCAAAGTTCAACATTTTACAGAGAAATCTCATGGTCAGATAAAACTCACAAAATAGGCAGCTGGAAGTGAAATGTTTGGCGATGAGATTTCTGTAATTTGCCTTCTCTATTATAAGGACAGCATTTTCTGATCGAGTAATAATTGAAGAACTATTAATAGTTTCTTTTTATCAGAAATAAAATTCTTAAAAGAACGAACTGGGAGGTCGTGCGCTTGTCGTAGAAGTCTCTTCAGCTCAGCCTTCAGTTCGTCTCCTGCGAGACGACTCGGCTATTAGACAAGTTTCGTCCAGAAGTCCTCGTGAGGTTGGAGTGACTTGGCATCGGTCGCGCCACCCTTTTACAAAGGGCGGCCTTGAAATATATTCCAACGATATCTTATTGTTAGATCTCGGTCTATGCGAGAAGATTCTAGCGTGGGAAGAAACACCAGTCCATGTGGTGTGCCTGAACAGCACAGACCATTTATATAAGAAGTATGAAGATCAAAAACCGAAAAGTAGTAAGTAGGAAAAGGAAAAGTGTAGGTTTAGAAATAGAGAGAGAGGGAGAGCAAGAGAGAACGAGAGAGGGCACGAAAGAACGAGAGAAGAGTGAGTGAGAAAAGGAATATAACAGAACTTCTGATGGAAACTAGATAACGGTGTATATTATAAAATAAAATATGCGACAGTACTATTTTTTTAAATTAAATAGTCAGAAATAAATGAAGAGCTCCAGTTCGTATGAAATGCAAGCACGCGAATGACAGCGCCCAAGACAGGCAACTACTAGAAGTGTCAACCAATTTTGTTGTCATCTAATTATAGCGTCGGGACACCCATTTACTACTGCTAACTGTACCTCGATTAGCCTTTGAACAGTTGAGGTCACACATTGCGATCGTGAAAAACAATTAGCACATCAAATAATAGCTGACGAATATCATCGTCTCAATTGAGATTCACTCGTTGCTTCTCATCCAATTAAAATATAATTTCATTTGAAAGCTTATTGGATACCGTAGAAATGAATAAAAGAAGAATGTTGCCCTTGGCTCGGCTCTATTCTTCTATTTTATTGATTTAAATCAATAGAAACATAAAAAATGCACATATTTATGTTTCAAAAACTGGTATAGGTAATAGGGTATGAGCGTATATTATCCAAATTTAGCTGATTCCAGAATAAGAGTCTGGGACGGCAAGCGGAAAGTTTCTTCTGTCTCCCCATCTTCTCTGTCTCTCTTTCTTCTCTCTCTCTCTCTCTCTCTCTTGGTCTTTCTCTCTCTCTCTGCATATTCAACGAATAGCCTCCGAATGGTTTTTCTAACGCATCGAATAGTTTGCTGACGAATTTCATCTTCTCAGTGGATTAAATATGATTTAATTTGAAAGCATACCGGACAGCGTAGCAATGAATAAAAGCAAAGTATTGAAATCAACAGCAATATGTTGTTTTATCCATTTTACCTATAGGAAGCATCAAAGTTGCAATCTTTCATAGACTGTCTCCCAGTTTTCTAATAATTTCCTTTTTAAATTTCATGTATTTCATTTCATCTATACATATACATTCAATTTTTGTATGAACTTAGAGTAACTCCAACAATAATATTCAACGAAGCATTTGCACGGTATTTTACTGCTTCGAAGCAAGTATAAAAAGAAGGATGATGAAGGACGCCGCGAAAAGACGCGAACTTATCATTAGTTCTACAAAGTAACATTCGGAGAGAGTAAAACAAATAATTATAGATTATTAAAATGCTGAAAGGGACATGGAAACAGCAACAAAGAGAAGGACATAAAATGTTTATTTCGTACGATGGCGCTTGCATAAAGAAATTATCTGCTTGCCATAGGAGTTCCCAATTTACTTTTTTTTTTTAATATCTAATATCTATATCTCTCTCTCTCTCTCCCTATCTCTCACCCACTCTCGTGATTTGTCCCTCTCTATTTCTCCTCTCTCGCTGTCTGTTTCTCTGTCTCTCTCTCCTTCTCTATTTCTCTCCCTCTGTGTCTCTCCTCTCTCGCTATCTGTCTCTCTGTCTCTCTCTCCCTCCTCTCTCGCTGTCTGTTTCTCTGTCTCTCTCCTCCTTTCGCTATCTTGCTCTCTCTCTCTCTCTCTCTCTCTCTCTCTCTCTCTTTCTCTCGCCCAACTAGTTGAGACACTGCCTGGCGATCGAATTTACCTAGCCCATCAAATAACCAGAGGGTCAGAAAAGAAGAGACAGCGAGAGAGACAGAAATTGAGAGAGAGGGAGAGAAAGAGAGTGAAAGCGAATGTGAGCGACATAGACAGAAGGGGATTCATCTGCTACATTTCTAAATTTCGAATTACTATTTTTTCAGGAACTCTACATATCAGCTTGAAATTATAAAAGTGGTATTAACTTTGAGTTTCCTCAATTTATGCAAAAGCACTACGGCTGTTGAGATGGGCGAATAGAGAAGACGAATGGTATGGTGAGCATGAGAGACGATTGAGAGAGATGGAAACAGAACAAAATACAGAGTGAGGGAGATGTGGAAATGGAAAGACATAGAGAGATATAGCAACATGAGAGTGAGAGACAGAGAGAGAGACAGATTGAGAGAGATAGAGAGAGAGAGAGAGAGAAAGAGGGGAGGGTGAGAAAGATAGAGAGCTAGTGACAAAAAGTAGGGCAATTGTGCTGTTTAAGCGAGGGAAGGTGGCAGCAGGGCGATGGCAGAGGACGGTTAATTGTAAGCGGCATGAAAACTTTTCGTATTTGAAGCATTTATTATGTAGTTTGCCAAAAAAATATCGCATGTTCTCGTCGATTGTATGTATTGCTCTGTTAGAATTTAAGAGGTAGACGAGATGATTTTGTTTACTTAGCCAAAAAGTTTCAGAAATGGTTCAGGAGAGGACGAAGATATGCTTTCATTGCCTGTTTCTCTCTGCCTCTCTCACTCTCTCACTCTCTCATCTTCTCTATGCTCTATTGAAGACGACACATCTGGCCCCGCTACTACAGATATTTCCCCTTTTCTCGAGAAGTGAAAGGAACTGACGGCCGTAGATTAGTTATTCCGTCTCTCGATCAAGAACATTCAACCAAACATTTCCAATAAAAAGGGAATATTAATCATATGATGAAAGACGCCACAAAACGACACGATTTTGGAAGAAGAAAGAAAAAGGGGTAGGAATAAGATAAATATTTAAAACATAATTATAGACTGTTAAGAAAATGCGGAAGAAATTAGAGATATAAAAAAGGTTATTTCCAAGAATGAGGATGAGCTTATTCTGAGGACATCCAAACTTCCTTATACTTGAATAAGCTGCAGGCCAGGCAAGCGGACAGTTTCTGTCTCCTCCTATTTCTCTTATCTCTCTCTATCTCTCTCTCTCTCTCTCTCTCTCTCTCTCCTTCGCTTCAACCCCTTGCCATCAGCAGAGAGACCGTCTGGCGATCGAATCAATTCCGCCTATGAAATGACCAAATGGTCAGAACAGCAGAGACGGCGAGACACAGACAGACAATAAGAGATTGAGCGCGAGAGAGAAACAGACGGTGAGAGAGATAGAACAAGTAAGATATTCATCGAAAAACTTTATTTTTCAGCCGTAAGAAATCTGCATCTCTACTTGAAATAATAATATACATACGTAAATCATGCGAAAGCTTACTAGGATTGCAGACAAGAATAGAAACGACACCGTTTAATTTTTAGCCTTTTTTCCATTTTTAACAATAGAAACTATGTATGCATTAAAATTACCATTTCTATTTAACAGAATTCCTCCCTGTTTTCAAACACTTCCTTTTCAAATTTCATTTATTTCATATGCTAATTTGCATTCATTCCCATTCTTTCGTGAACTGAGAGCAAGCGTCGGTCGTAGATTTCTTCTTCTGTCTACAAATCAAGAATATTGAACAGAAACATTTCAAGGGTCTTTTTTAATATTTCAAAGAACTTTTAAAAGAATCTTCGAATTTAGCCATTGACCACAGCTGAAAAGAGCAGCCAACGTAGCAACGAGATCAGTCCATGAATCAGTCTATGAAACTACAATTGCTCCAAACCAGCGCATTTTGGTAAGTAATTGTCCATAACATGAATTTCTCTTCAATCTCTTCAAAATGCAAAACCGCGTTGAAACTTATTACGCCTACAGAACAAAGATATGCAAACAACTATTTCACAGTTTGCTCACAATCAATAAGAGTACGTCGAAACAAAAAGTAATGGCAATGAATCTTGTAACATCTCTCCAAACAAGTAATCAGATCGAACCGAAACAATTATTCAGCAGTACAACATAACTAATTACATATACAAACACATACAAATTGCACTTTCTTTTTCATATCTTTACTTTCTTCTAGAATAGCTATGAGTGAATACAGCCAGAAACTGGCTATTGCTCATTTTTATTTGCTGTGGAAGTTCTATTTGTCATTTGTCATCTGAAAATCGACATTAAACACAAAACATTTTTATATCCTTGTAAGCCGTGGGAAGGAGAGGAGAGAGGGGGGCTTGTAACATGTTGAACCCCCTGTCCACATCAACCTCTTTTACCATAACCCCAGGTCATCCTTTTATGAGGCACTCTTATTTAGTGCCATTTCAAGTATCAAGACTACGGTCTAGTCCCTCTATGTTTTACGGCTCATATATTTGGATTTATGATTACGTGTCATGTGTTAATGTTGGCTCGACTTTAGCCAATCTATTCAGTCATATGTTCTGAGCTCATAGTGAGCGGTCTCTTCTTGTTTGTGTTGCGCCTTGGCCAGACTTTGAGCTAATAAAGTCTGCCGTTTGAACCCTCGTCCTCGTCTCCGACATCGCAAATGGTAGAAGAAGAGTAGCTGAGGCTACTACATGGGGGCCGAACCAAACGAGTCGACGTGGAACCTCGAGTAAGCAGCGGCTTCTTGCGAAGGGACGTGTTAGTTTCGCCTTGCAGGAAGGAGGAGAGGGGGGTCTGTATTTGCATTTATGATTACGTGTCATGTGTTAATGTTGGCTCGACTTTAGCCAATCTATTCAGTCTTATGTTCTGAGCTCATAGTGAGCGGTCTCTTCTTGTTTGTGTTGCGCCTTGGCCAGACTTTGAGCTAATAAAGTCTGCCGTTTGAACCCTCGTCCTCGTCTCCGACATCGCAAGTGGTAGAAGAAGAGTAGCTGAGGCTAATCAGGGGGTGTAGCTCAGTGGTAGAGCAGCCGACTCATGAGTAGGTGGTCCCGGGTTCGAACCCCGGTGCCTCCAGTGATCCCTGGAGCCTTTCGAAGGTACCAGGTCGTTACATGGGGACCGAACCGGGATGTTGGTAGGAGGAGTCCTTAAAGTCTATGGTCGGCACTGTAGCCGGGTATAGACGCCAACAAGTGAACGGGGTTGCAAGAGCGTTCAAGTGGAGGCAGTGCAGAGCGCCGATGGAGGCAGTGCCGAGCGCCGACTGAGGCAGTGCAGAGCGCCGACTGAGGCAGTGCAGAGCGCCGACTGAGGCAGTGCAGAGCGCCGACGGAGGCAGCACAGAGCGCCGACTGAGGCAGTACAGAGCGCCGACTGAGGCAGCACAGATCGCCGATGGAGGCAGCACAGAGCGCCGATGGAGGCAGCACAGAGCGCCGATGAGAAAGGAACATGAGCAACCCGGACGAAGGTACCAAAGAGAGGCTACCGTGCGATCGGTCAGCAGGGACGCTGACTTGTGGAAGGCGGGGGATGTAGCAGTGAGGCCCATAACTCCTGTCCTATATCGCATGGTCGTAGGGGGTGTAGCTCAGTGGTAGAGCAGCCGACTCATGAGTAGGTGGTCCCGGGTTCGAACCCCGGTGCCTCCAGTGATCCTTTGAGCCTTTCGATGGTACCAGGTCGTTACAGGCTAAGGGAGATGGGGAAGGAGAGAGAAGACGAAGACGATAGTGGGAATGGCGAGCGAGAGGGGCGATTTGGCGGATCCCTTCCTGCCGGTCTTGCCCATGACACTCTTGTCAATAATCGTCTCGATCTTGCCAATGTCCGTGCAAAGTCGGTTTCGCATCACTGCGGGTCGGGCATCGTGAACTAGACAAGTTATGACAGATTGGAAAATATTAATCTAGATAATGACATTGGAATGAAATAGTCTACCGAGATCTTTACCTTCGAGACTTCGTCAGCCAATTTGAAATCGCATTTCTAAACTCGCTGAACCCAAACGCCTTGAGCTCCTTCATGCTGGCAGCCTTTCTGAGATTCTTAACCGTTTTGCGGAGCTCTTGGTTGATGGTCGTCTCAGCTTCCTCCAGTCCTTCTCTGATCATCTAAAGAGAGATCTTCTCATTAATAGTTATATTTTATATCTCTTCTTTGCGCATGCAAATCATGCACTGAGTTTAATGATGAAAAATACCGCCGCCTGACCTTGACCTTCTTTTTTGCGCACGTTTCAGAACAAGCCATGGCCACAACCGACACCGAAATCTCGTCACTGTCATCCAAGGAACCAAACCTGCCAGAGATATCCGCCTGAAAACCAAGAGTAGCCAGCTCTAGAAAGATAAGAGAGATGGTCTGTATGAGATGCATTTCTCGTACCTCGAGACAGTGTTCATGGTTCAGGTCGCATTCCTCGATCGTAGTCAGCTGAGTTGAGTAGCTGTAAGGCACATCCAAGAGCTTCATCGACGCCTTGATGCCGATTCCCGCAGCACACTTCAGAGCAGTCGTCCCGGTCAAGCACAACCGGTGTCGGTTGTGGCCATGGCTTGTTCTGAAACGTGCGCAAAAAAGAAGGTCAAGGTCAGACGGCGGTATTTTTCATCATTAAACTCAGTGCATGATTTGCATGCGCAAAGAAGAGACATAAAATATAACTATTAATGAGAAGATTTCTCTTTAGATGATCAGAGAAGGACTGGAGGAAGCTGAGACGACCATCAACCAAGAGCTCCGCAAAACGGTTAAGAATCTCAGAAAGGCTGCCAGCAGGAAGGAGCTCAAGGCGTTTGGGTTCAGCGAGTTCAGAAATGCGATCAACAAATTGGCTGACGAAGTCTCGAAGGCAAAGATCTCGGTAGACTATTTCATTCCAATGTCATTATCTAGATTAATATTTTCCAATCTGTCATAACTTTGTCTAGTTCACGATGCCCGACCCGCAGTTGGCAAGATCGAGAATCTGGCGATTATTGACAAGAGTGTCATGGGCAAGACCGGCAGGAAGGGATCCGCCAAATCGCCCCTCTCGCTCGCCATTCCCACTATCGTCTTCGTCTTCTCTCTCCTTCCCCATCTCCCTTAGCCCCCCCCCCTCTCCTCTCCTTCCCACGGCTTACAAGGATATAAAAATGTTTTGTGTTTAATGTCGATTTTCAGATGACAAAAGACAAATATACTACAGCAAAGCAATAAACAGTTTCTGCTGTCTTCACACATTGTAATGACTAGAAGAAAATAAAGATATGGAAAAGAAAGTGAAATTTGAATGTGTTTGTATATGTATATAATTAGATATGAAGTACTGCTGAGTAATTGTTTCTGTTCGATTTGATGACTTGTTTGGAGAGATGTAACAAGTTTCATAGCTATTACTTGTGTTCTGAAGTACATGAAATCTCATCAAATGACTCGTCAAATTGAGGAAAGTGTAAATAGGTTTTTTGAATATCTCTTTGTTCTATAAGCATAATGAGTTTTAACGCGGTTGTGCAGTTTGACTTTAAGATTTGAAGAGAAATGTATGTCATCGACAATTATTTGTCAAAATGCGCTGGTTTGGAGCAATTGTAGTTTCATAGACTGATTCATAGACTGATCTTGCCGCTATGTCTGCTGCTCCTTTAAGCTGTGCTCAATGACTAAATTCGAAGATTCTTTTAAAAGTTCTTTGAAACATTAAAAAAGACCCTTGAAATGTTTCTATTCAATATTCTTGATTTGTAGACAGAAGAAGAAATCTACGACCGACGCTTGCTCTCAGTTCACGAAAAAATGGGAATGCATGTAAATGAGGATATGAAAGAAATGAAATTTGAAAATGAAGTGTTTGAAAACGGTGAAGAATTCTGTAAAATAAAAATGGTAATTTTAATGCATACGTGTTTCTCTAGTTAAAATGGACTTACTAGCAGTGTAGACAAGAATAAAGAAATTATTCTTGCCTTCACTCCTAGTAATCTGAAAGTAATAAAGTACATACATATATTATAATTTCAAGCAGAGATGCAGATTTCTTCCCGTCTGAAAAATATACCAATTCGAAGTTTATACCGGTGCCTGTTCTATGTACATATATCTTATTCGTTCTATCTCTCTCACCGTCTGTCTCTCTCGCTCTCTCTCGCCGTCGGTCTCTCTCGCTCTCTCTCACCGTCTGTCTCTCTCGCTCTTTCTCACCGTCTGTCTCTCTCGCTCTCTCTCACCGTCTGTCTCTCTCGCTCTCTCTCACCGTCTGTCTCTCTCGATCTCTCTCACCGTCTGTCTCTCTCTCTCTCATCGTCTGTCTCTCTCGCTCTCTCTCACCGTCTGTCTCTCTCGCTCTCTCTCACCATCTGTCTCTCTCGCTCTCTCTCACCGTCTGTCTCTCTCGTCTCTCTCTCCGTCTGTCTCTCTCGCTCTCTTTCACCGTCTGTCTCTCTCGCTCTCTCTCACCGTCTGTCTCTCTATCTCTCTCGCCGTCTCTGCTCTTCTGACCCTTTGGTCATTTCATTGGCGGAATTGATTCGATCGCCGTCAGTCTCTCTGCTGATGGCAAAGGGTTGAAGCGAATGAGAGAGATATATATATATATATATATAGATAGAGAGAAATAGAGAAATAGGAGGAGACAGAACTGTCCGCTTGCCTGGCCTGCAGCTTATTCAAGTATAAGGAAGTTTGGATGACCTCAGAATAAGCTCATCATCCTCTAAATATCCTTGGAAATAAATTTTTTTATGTCCCTTCATTTCTTCCAGTTTTTCATATAGTTTTCAGAATTTTTTTACAGTCTATAATTATGTTATAAATAATATTTATCTTATTCCCTCCCCTTTTTCTTTCTTCTTCCAAAATCGTGTCGTATCGTGGCATATTTCATCATCTGATTATGATTAATATTTGGCTCCCGCTTTTATTGGAAATGTTTCGATGATTATTATTGTTGGGGAGGCGGAATAACTAATGTACGGTCGTCAATCGCAGTTCCCGAGAAAAGGGGGAATATCTGTAGTAGCGCGGCCAGATGTGTCTTCCCCTCATCAAAATAGAGCATAGAGAAGGTGAAAGAGTGGGAGACTGAGAGAGGCAGAGAGAAACAGTCAATGACAGAATATTTTTTTCTCATATGGACCATTTCTGAAACTTTTCTTGGGAGAGGCTAAACAAAATCATCTCGTCTGTCTCTTCCACACTAACAGAGCAATCCAGGCAATCGACAAGAACATGCAATTATTTTTGACAAACCACTTAATAAATGCTTCAAATATGAAAAGTTCTTCATGCCGCTTACAATTAACCGTCCTCTGTCTAGAACTAAGGATAAGGTCGAATCGTTTCGCGGTGTCATTTCATCTTTCTTTTATACGAGTTTCGAAGCAGTAAAATACCGTGCAAATGTTTCGTTGAATATAATTGTTGTAGTTGCTCTGAATCCTACAAAAATTGATTGTATGTATAGATGAAATGACATACATGAAATTTAAAAAGGAAATTATTAGCAAACTGGTAGAAAGTCTATGAAATATGGCAACTTTGATGCTTTCTATAGTTAAAATGGATTAAAGAGTAGACAACATATTGATGTTGATTTCAATATTTTGCTTTTATTCATTGCTATCTCTGGTATGCTTTAAAATGAAAGCGTATTTAATTGGGAGGGAAGAAACGCGTGAAACTCCACAGAGGAGATGAAATTCATCAGCAAACTGTTCTATGCGTTAGAGAAACCATTCGGAGGAATTTGAATAATATAAGCTCATACCCTATTGTACCAGTTTTTTAAAAACATAAATATGTGCATTCCTTGTAAATAATTTTTAATGTCATTCTCGTTCTGCCACTTTTGTACTTTGAAACTTTGAGAGGGAAATTGACCCGTTGGAAATTCATTAAAAAATATTTTTATGTTTCTATTACTTTAAATCTATAAAAGAGAAGAATAGTACTAATATCAACATTCTTCTTTTATTCATTTCTACGGTATCCAATAAGCTTTCAAATGAAATTATATTTTAATTGGATGAGAAGCAACGAGTGAATCTCAATTGAGACGATGATATTCGTCAGCTATTATTTGATGTGCTAATTGTTTTTCACGATCGCAATGTGTGACCTCAACTGTTCAAAGGCTAATCGAGGTACAGTTAGCAGTAGTAAATGGGTGTCCCGACGCTATAATTAGATGACAACAAAATTGGTTGACACTTCTAGTAGTTGCCTGTCTTGGGCGCTGTCATTCGCGTGCTTGCATTTCATACGAACTGGAGCTCTTCATTTATTTCTGACTATTTAATTTAAAAAAATAGTACTGTCGCATATTTTATTTTATAATATACACCGTTATCTAGTTTCCATCAGAAGTTCTGTTATATTCCTTTTCTCACTCACTCTTCTCTCGTTCTTTCGTGCCCTCTCTCGTTCTCTCTTGCTCTCCCTCTCTCTCTATTTCTAAACCTACACTTTTCCTTTTCCTACTTACTACTTTTCGGTTTTTGATCTTCATACTTCTTATATAAATGGTCTGTGCTGTTCAGGCACACCACATGGACTGGTGTTTCTTCCCACGCTAGAATCTTCTCGCATAGACCGAGATCTAACAATAAGATATCGTTGGAATATATTTCAAGGCCGCCCTTTGTAAAAGGGTGGCGCGACCGATGCCAAGTCACTCCAACCTCACGAGGACTTCTGGACGAAACTTGTCTAATAGCCGAGTCGTCTCGCAGGAGACGAACTGAAGGCTGAGCTGAAGAGACTTCTACGACAAGCGCACGACCTCCCAGTTCGTTCTTTTAAGAATTTTATTTCTGATAAAAAGAAACTATTAATAGTTCTTCAATTATTACTCGATCAGAAAATGCTGTCCTTATAATAGAGAAGGCAAATTACAGAAATCTCATCGCCAAACATTTCACTTCCAGCTGCCTATTTTGTGAGTTTTATCTGACCATGAGATTTCTCTGTAAAATGTTGAACTTTGATTGCTTAAGGCCTTATTCATCTCGAGGACAGCGGTACGTGGGGCGACAGCACTGAGCGGCAACCTTGTGTCGGAGATCTACCCCTTTCTCTCCATCCAATCAGCAAGGACGAAAGGCCTGCACACAAGGCGCTTTTTGGAACTGTAGTTTGGTCTCTCGTTCCAATTTCGACGAAATCCATCGTTTGCCGTACCGTTCAAAGCTGTTTCGTGGAAAGGACTCACAGATCATCGTCCAGTTAGAATATGTTTAAATTTCTCGAAAACTCCTTTAACGATCTACCGTAATTCACAAGTTAACAACTTCTACAAGTAGTTAACTTGTGAGTCTAGGCATGATTTATGAATACTAAAGCACAATTCATATGATATTCAAGTTATCGTAGTTGTGTTGATTCAATATACTCATTATTTCAGGTACGCAAAGAACTGCAACGTGCCTCTCAGGACGTATGCTATTGGTCAAGGGACGGACACTTTCAACGGAACGATTTCGACCGTTCTGAAGTCCACGTTAAGAAGAAGTATGAATTTGTTATATGATTCCTTCATTGTTGACTATATAATAGTGTTTGCACGGAAGAAAGGAGGGCGCAATTTATTTAATATCATATATATGTACACGTATCCGGCGTACAGATATAATGTTATGCATTGTCAGAAAAGCATATTTACATTGTGCTCTTTATTGATCTGCAATAAAGATAAAAAAGAAAAAAATCTGCAAGATTTTTTTCAAGATCCATGTAAAAAAAAGAGATGTGACTTTTTCAGCTTTTTCAGCTTTTATGTTTCTATTACTTTAAATCTATAAAAGAGAAGAATAGTACTAATATCAACATTCTTCTTTTATTCATTTCTACGGTATCCAATAAGCTTTCAAATGAAATTATATTTTAATTGGATGAGAAGCAACGAGTGAATCTCAATTGAGACGATGATATTCGTCAGCTATTATTTGATGTGCTAATTGTTTTTCACGATCGCAATGTGTGACCTCAACTGTTCAAAGGCTAATCGAGGTACAGTTAGCAGTAGTGAATGGGTGTCCCGACGCTATAATTAGATAACAACAAAATTGGTTGACACTTCTAGTAGTTGCCTGTCTTCGGCGCTGTCAGTCGGCTGCTTGCATTTCATACGAACTGGAGCTCCTCATTTATTTCTGACTATTTAATAAAAAAATAGTACTGTTGAATATTTTATTTTATAGTACACACATTTATCTCGCTAAACGTTCTTTTCCATCACAACTTCTTTTATATAACGCTTCTCACTCACTCCACTCTCTTTCTCTCTCTCTTGCTCTCTTTCTCTGTCTTTCTCTATATATAATTCTCTCGCTTTCCCTTTCATATTCTTTTCTACCGCCGTTTCTATCAATATCCAATGCTCGCTCTGCAGTTTATGTTCCTAGATTGTTCTGATTTCCGGCTTTCTAGCTGTCTTTCCGGTTTTTTCATCATACTTCCAACATGAATGGTCCGAGCTGTTCAGGCACACCACATGGACTGGTGTTACTTCCCACGCTAGAATCTTCTCGCATAGACCGAGATCTAAGACATCGTTGGGATCTATTTCAAGGCAGCCCTTTGAAGGGGGTGCAACTACCGATGCCAAGTCACTCAAAGCTCACGAGGACTTCTGGACGAAACTTGTCGACCATCCGAGTCGTCTTGCAGGAGACGAACTGAAGGCTGAGCTGAAGAGACTTACGACAGGCGCCCGATCTCCTAGTTCGTTCTTTTTAGAATCCTACAGTATACCCGTAATCACGACAAAACGACCACTTCCCTCCCTTTTTGACCTGAATATGTGCCGGAAAATAATGGGAGAGAGAGAATCCACCGGGCGTTTGCACTGAATGACGCTACCGTAGTATATCAGGACCATTTTGAACGCGCGCCCTCAAATATTTGGCCCTTCTGCGGGCTAGAGAGCGTGTGAAATAGGAGGGTGGCTAACAGCTACAGTAAAAAATTTTGGCCCAGCCACATTTCGCGTGCTTCTAACTATCTAACAAGTATACAAAAATGGCTCAAACTTTCCAGAAGTATATTTTAGACTGATGCTAATAGATCCACGTCCATAAAATCAAATGCTTGATATTCCGTGAACTGCTCCTTTAACCATTTCAAAGTGAACACTTTCCCCACTATTTGACCAGTATTTGAATTGAATTAGAGATAGAGAACGCACTGGGTGTTTTCTCACGAAAACTGTTTCTAAAAAAAGCGCCATACTTTACTATCAAGGAATAGCTCTCTTTCCTTCATATTGGACCTACAGTATACCATTAGCCACTTCAAAATGAACACTTTCCTTCTTTTTTGACCACTATTTGCCCGTGAAAGGACTGAGAGAAAGAGTACCCACCAGGCGTTTGCTCTGGAAAGTAGTTTAACAGAAGCAACGTACTTTATTACCTAGGATGGCGGTGAAAAAGAAGCGGACTGATGTGAAGAAAGCCAAGACTAACAGAAAAAGGTTAATCAATTGATTATAAAATCATTTCTTTTTTAATATACAACTTTAACATAATCATTATATTTTTAATTCTTTATTAATATGTTTATTATTTAAAATAAAACATTATTTTAACCACTAACAATTTCATTATTTACACAGTCATCGTTTCATCTGATGAAGATGAAGACGAGGAAGAAGAAAGGGTGGAGGAGCAGCGTATCCGGTAATTATTAAATTTTCTATATATTTTATTTAAAGTATATATATATATATTTACAATAATTTAATTAATTATTAATTCTACATGACTTACTTACCTAATAATTATGTTTATATGAAATACGATCAAGATATGTGGTTCTGTTGAAACCCGCGCATCCACATACACTCTCTCGGCCGCCTAACGGTAAAATGGGGCCTTGGTCGGCTTCTTGGCCGGATGGAGAGGGCTCTTTGCCGGCTGGAGAGGGCTCTTTGCCGGCTGGAGAGGGGTCTTAGCCGGCTGGAGAGGGGTCTTAGCCGGATGGAGAGGGCTCTTTGCTGGCTGGAGAGGGGTCTTAGCCGGCTGGAGAGGGATCTTAGTCGGCTGGAGAGGTGCCTTAGCCGGCTGAAGAGGGTCTTAGTCGGCTGGAGAGGGGTCTTAGCCGGCTGGAGAGGGGTCTTAGTCAGCTGGAGAGGTGCCTTAGCCGGCTGAAGAGGGGTCTTAGTTGGCTGGAGAGGTGCCTTAGCCGGCTGAAGAGGGGTCTTCGTCGGCTGGAGAAGGGTCTTAGTCGGCTGGAGAGGGCTCTTGGTCAGCTGGAGAGGGGTCTTAGCCGCCTGGAGAGGGGTCTTGGCCGGCTGGAGAGGGGTCTTCGTCGGCTGGAGAGGGGTCTTAGTCGGCTGGAGAGGGCTCTTGGTCGGCTGGAGAGGGGTCTTAGCCGCCTGGAGAGGGGTCTTGGCCGGCTGGAGAGGGGTCTTGGTCGGTTTCAGAGGTGTCTTATTGTTAGAGAGCTTGGATATCTCATGCTCATCCCTTCTGGCAAGGTATAAATATGCGCATTCCAATGAAAATAACTTTTTATATCCCTCTCATTGCTCCAGTTATCCTTGCCCCTTTCAACAATTTAATAATCTTGAAATATGTATTTTATTTTCTCCGAATGTTACCTTCGTGCTAACTATTAGTTCGCGTCGTTTTCGGCTTCATCTTTTATTCGTGATTCGAAGCATTAAAATACCGTGGAAATTGAATATTCTTGTTGGGGAATCGGAAGAACAAATCAACAGTCACGGACAAATGTGTCTTACTCTCACCAAGACAGAGCAGGGAAATGAGAGAGTGAGAAGCTTAGAAAGGCAACGAGAGCGCGAGAGACTGAGAGAGGCAGAGAGAAAGAATCTACATCTTCTTTCTCTCATGCACCCTTTCACTGTCTTATTTTTTACTTAAAACTTTTTTTCTAATTTTGTTCTCACTTCTCGGAGAGGGAGAGCCTTTGCAAGGTCATCTTATATGTTCCAAAAATGAAAAAAAAAATCTCATACCGGTCATACTTACCATTAGCCATGCTCGATATCTCTGTTCCCCGCTTCTCTGTCTCACCCACTTGTCCTACTCTCTCTCGCTCTCTCTCTCTCTAGCTATCTTTCTCTCTCTCTATCTCTCTCTTTCTTTCTCTCTCACCCTCCAATCTCCCTCTCTCTCTCTGCTGTTCTGAGCCCTTTGCTCATTTCATGTGCATCATCCAATCAATCGCCAGACAGTTTCTCTGATAACGGCAAGGGGTTACAGCGAGCGGGAGAGAGGTAGAGAAAAATAGAAAAAGACAGAGAGAAGCAGAGAGAGAGGGAGAGAGAGAAAAGAGAAAAGAGATAGAGAAGGCAGAGAGAGAGAGAAAGAGAGAGAGAGAGAGAGAAAGAGAGAGTAAAAAAGAGAAGCTGTCCCCGCCTCGTATTCAGATATGTATACATATTCTTATAAGAAACTTTATTATGCCCTTTACTCATCCAGTACAGCAAGCAGATAATTGTTTTGCATATTTATGTGTATTCGTTGGAACTAAGATTTATTTTTTCTCTTTGTTCCAATGTTCCTTGTCCCTTTCATCATTCTAAAAATCTTTAATCATGTGTTTTACTCTTTCCGAAAGTAACCTTCTTGTGCTGATGATAAAATGGAGTCGTTTCGCCATCCTTCTTTTATACGTTTAAAATTAGGCATTTAAAATAACCTGGAAATGTTTCGCTGAAGGGGAGATTGAAGAAAAAATCTGCGATCACTCGGATGCCGAAAAATAAAGATGACGATACGAAAAAAAATTTGAAAGCGAAATAATCATAATCCGGCTTCAATTCTATAAAACAGGGTCACTTTTATGCTTTCTATAGTTAAAAACTAATAAACGAGTAGAAAACAAATTTACTTTCCATTCTGTCTCTCTGACAACTCTCTCTCTCTCTCTCTCTCTCTCTTTCTCTCTCTCCCTCTTGTTCTCCCAATCTCTTGCTTTCTCTCTCTATTGGTTGTTCTCTCTTGTTTTCTTTTTTATCTTCTTTTCTTTTCCGTCGCTCTCTCAATAACCATCTCTTGTTCCTTCTCAAGTTTATGATCTTTGTTTGTTCTGATTTCCTGCCTTCTCGTTGCTGTTGTTTCTGTTTCTGATCATCCTAACTGAGTATTTCTTCCTGTTCAGGCTGACCTCATAGACAGGTCCGACTTACGACGCCAGAATCTTCTCGCATCAACCGAGAGCTCGCATTTTTCCGGGATCTCATTCAATGCGCCTTTCTCAAAAGTAAGTTAGAGGCAGGAAGTTCCTAAAAAAATTTTAAAAAAAAAGAAAAAAATATTCAGCACACCTAAAACCCGGCTGATTGACTTATTGATTATATTCACGCCAATGAAATCAATAATCTGCTACTGGAAGTCTGTAACAGTCTAAAGAAGAAACTCTGAAAATTTCATTAACTTTCTTATACTTTCAAGAAAGAGTAAGCGCTGCAACGTGTGTGCCATGAAGAGCAAGCCGTCTTACGCGCACAAGCCGTCCGTAGGAGGAGTTGGAGGCGAAGAGACAAAGGCCGTCGACGTCCTTCAGAAGATTCTAAGAGGCCAACCAGTAGCAGATCGAGCAGAGCCATTCAAGATTCCAGATTGACATTCGGGACAGACGACGGAGAATTAGAAAAGCCCCAATCCCTCGTCATCATCGATTAAGCCCCCCACTGTGGACGGAGATCCCCTTTGATCTCTCCTTCATGTTTTTTTTAATGGAAACCGCTTCTCGGTTTCAACTTGTTGTCGCCGTGGTAATGTCGCATAATCTAGGATCCGACACTTGTTGACTCTTTCTCTTTCATCTCTCTTATTCTCTCTCTCTTCTGTCCCATACTTGGCGAAGGTGCCAAGCAGCCGAAGAGCTGCCATCTTGTGCTCACAATGACGAGAATAATCTTCTCGCACCTGGCCAAGCCAAATGGCGTGAAGCTAAGCAGGACGCAGCAATGCTATGAAGAAAATGCTGCCAAGTGGACAATATACAGAGAGATCTGTGATGACCCGACCATCCTGGAAAACAAGACTGAGAAGGAGCTCAAAACGCTCCTGCAGCAAAATCTAGGTTCCGCTACCGCTGTACTTTGTCCTTTTTAACCAAAGTTTGTATTCTTGCAATAGGTAATGAATGCACTTCCGGTTTGGCAGTGCATATTTGCGATTATCAGTACGATATGTCTGTACATCCTCGCATTCTTCAAATGCGAGAGGTAGAGGAGATAGAGGAGAATCTAGACGACTAGAGACGGAGCAGTTCAGCTCCGCCTCCTTTTTGAAGCTGTACTTAAGGGGCGCTAACACCGCCCCAAGTTATGTTCAGAGTTTGTTCTATTCCACTCTGTGTGTGAGTCTAGCTTGTGCCTTCGATTGATTCTCTAACCTGCTGTCTTCTCAATAAACTCTCTCTCTTCTAAATCCTCTACGACTTCTCTTACAAATCCTCCCTTGAGAGAGAAAACAAGTGGCATTAGGCGGGCATACCAACTTTTCACAAAAAAAATGTGCTGGAAAATCCAAAAATGTGCATGTTTACTGCAGTACTTTTACTCCATGCGAAACTCTCTCTCTCTCCCTCTCTCTCTCTTTCTCTCTAATACTGCCCATCCATAACAGTTCTCCGGCTTCACTGATATTAGAATATTGCGTGAAGAATATTTGAAGAAGAAAAAAAATAGTGAACTAACAGTGGCTGCTTCAACAACGACGGACATGCCCTTCCACGGCGAACCTACGAGCACCATCTCCACTTCTGTGCATTTTGTTCCTCCCCAGGCCACAATTCCGATCACTGCATGAATAATGCATGTAACATCCTCACAACGCAGAGTTCGGGCAGCCAAGCTCGGCACTCTCCATTCACTGCTGTCGAAAAAGGCGATATTTTCAGCTTAAGTGCGTGGAGAAGAGCACCATATGGCGTTTTGCTGACTTTACGATTAAAATGGTGTGGGTGTGAGATTATTACAATGCGTAATCTAATTGCAATCCGACCACTAGACAACTGATCCGAAGGCTCGCCGCCTATCCGCACCCCATGCGATCTGTCATTCTCCTCCTCATCCTCCCTGCTTCTCCGATATCCCGATCTCGCTCACACAAGTCTTGAATGCCCGCCAATGCCACCTCTCCATTTCCACGCCTGTGCCAACTGTGATTTCCACATCACACAGTCACAATCGAGATGTCATCATCAGCAGCAGGCTCTTTTTCGTATCCTTCGTTCCCGCCACACGGGACCACCAGGTACCTGCGTGTGCACCAGAGGAAAAAAGAGGGGAATCACCATCGACTGTTTTTTTTGTGGTCAATGCGTCACATTGGCCAGAGTCTCCACACACAGTCTAAACCTTAATTGAGGAAAGTCTATGTCTAATGACAAAATGTGTTCGTGGGTCACTACGGACTCTGTCAATGAACGGTCACCATAGACTGTTTTTGGGCAAGACACACAGTTTTCGGTGTTTATATATCTCTCTCAGACAGTAGTCATTTTCTATCAGAATTAATAACAGCAACTGTCATTTTATCACTACTAGCCATGTTCCCATTGTCAATTCATTTTCAAAGGCATTCAGTGTCTTTTGACGTGTTCAGTTATGTACATATAGATTGTTTTTTTTCCTTTGACCACTCAATGGCCTCACAAATGCACCCGTCTCTTTCCCTATGCAATCGCCTCTCTCCCTCTCCGAGTCTGCTCCATGTTTCTCTCATTTACTCTCCCCGTCTCTCTCAGTTCCTCTTGCAGTGGAGTCACAAATGGAATCGTCTCTCTTCCTCTCCATGTCTCCTCCATGTCCCTCACATCTCTGTGTCTTTCTCACCGACCATGCCTCTTCCCGCATTCCCTTTTCTCACAAGATGCCATCCAAAGACAGTTTACACACATTTATTGCACATCTTTCAAGTGAATGTTATAATAAATGAAATTGTTTACAGTGTTATAGGTGACACAACATGAATCACATAGAGTCAGTTCAATTTTCCCATTATTGTCCTGAGGAGCGTTGTAGATGGCGCAGCTACGACAAAGTGGAATATATAGAGCACGTGGAAAGTTGAGACATCGGATTTCCGGGTTTGGTGTCTAAAAGAAAGAAATATACACAGATACGTTTTTTAAAGACAAACCTCTGACATGACCGCACGCCGTAGAAGATGAGTTAACTCTGACGACGAGAGTTTAGTCGGTCGTTCCCATTTTTCAAAACAATATTGCGAAATATCGTTGACTGTATGTTTCTGTTTGCTTCATGGCAAGAGATACACAGATGTAGAGTAATCGTTCTCTTTTCAACAGTTGTTTTGTTGTGTTTTGCACATTTTTGGCAAACTGCGAGAAATATCAAATGCTGTGCATGTATAGCGGCAGGTCGCAACATTTCTGGCGCCTTGAAGGCTTCAGCCAAGTCTTGGAACGAGCGCTTAAGAAATACTATTTTTAAGGCTTTTAGTAAATGATATCTACCTTGTGTGGTGGTGTTTCATCTCTTCTGCGTTTTCTAGAAGACCCTGCTGATGAGTCACTTGACTGGGACATTACGTCTCGCGGAACTGAACATAGAGGTTCTCATTTTCATCAACCAATAGGCTTATCAGTCCAATAGGGCGAATGTAACGAGTAGTGCGTGGATCGTCGGGATGAGTACGCTTTACATGTCTACGCAGATTAAATCCAGTAGAAAAATGAGAGTCACAGTCATCACAATTAAAAATCTTTTCGGGCTCCTTCTCAGTTTTGGGTTCTCTCTCGGCTTTAATTTCAATAGTAGGAGGAATGGCAGCTTCAGGCTTCTTAGCCTCGGCGGGGTTCTTTCGATCAGACATCGTAAGTGACTAAAGCGCTGTCAACGGCCTATTTATACATTTCAGCAGCTGTCGCTTATACCATTTTAGAACGAAACGGTCATTTTGGTTAAAATTAGTGTTACTAAACATTTTCTTTATATCTTCTAGTTTTTAAGCAAACATCTCTGATATAGGAAAAAAATAGTATAATGGCCACAAACAGTACTGTCTATTCCCTAAACTCTCATATTAAAATTTCTTTGCCTCTTAAAGGGTGAAAGCCACGATTTTACTTGCTCAGGCATTGAATCGCCAGTGGAGTCGAAATAGTCAACAATACTCTTATTATCCACAAAAGCTGAAACCCAGTGTTCTCCTAGGCTTTTAGAGTCCCCCGTATTAAAAATTATACAAAACGGCCTTTTATCTGGAATTTCTATTAGCGTGTCACAAGGGTAGCTTCCAAGATAATAACGCTGAGTTACCGGACAGTTGCCCATTATTTTGTCAAGTTCAATGTTCGTGAGAGCCTCCATTTTATTCACCAAAAACAACAATCGCAGTTTAAATACAATTAGTAAGACACGGAAAGCAATCGGATAGAGGGCACCATTTTGAGCCGAGATGAGTTGCATCAGAGGCTTCTGTAGAGAATGTCGTGTTTCGCGTAGTAGTACTCCTATAACCATTATAATAAGGAAATTCAGTTTCTGCAAAATTTACCTTGATCAAGAGTCTCACGGGGCGATTGCCAAGCGAGTGCTGCCGACTGCGAACCTCCATACCAACAATCACTTTCTTGAAGGCATTCGAATTGGGCAGAATGAGAGGGTTGTCCAACTCGAAATCATTTTCCAAGTGGTTTGTGCGAACTCTTCTTCGACCAAGCTCGGTGTTAATAAGATGAATTTCTCTGTCTGACACTGGCCCGTCCAAGTCGATGTCGAGTTTGACCATGATGAACGTAGACAGCGAGATGAAGCGGGCCATCACGTTTGGGCGTCAGAAAACACGTTTCTGTACGCGTCAATCTGCAAAAGAACGTTATAACAAAGGCATACATACAATAGACACGCCACCTGATACATTCCGTCATATTCGGCATAAATAACAAGCTGCAAGCCGTTTGAAGGAGTCTTTTCAGAAAATCTCATTGCAATTTGAGTAGTTCCACTACGAATTAGTTCAAAATCGCTGTTTGTGTCAGAAGCAGACAAATTAAATGCGAAAAGGAGACCGGGGCCCTGCTTAGCCGCTGTGCGAGCTGCCGTTTCTACGAAGTCGTCTAGACATCGACGCCCCGCTCCTATTCTTACGATTGCTGTTGCCATTGCGATTCTGTCATATCGAGCTTTCACTATGTGGCCTGTTACTTACATTGCAAATAAACTCGTAATTTTTAACCTTGAGGTATGTGGTTTAGAAAACGGACATATATAATAGAGTGGCACTGTCTTTCTGAGAAAGACAGCTGATTTGAAAGATTGACAGACTGTGAAAAGTAATAACAGGTGGGAATGGAGTGAGATGTGGAGAGGAAGAGAGACGATTGCATTTGTGACTCCACTGCAGGAGGCACTGAGAGAGACGGTGAGAGTAAATGAGAGAGACATATAGCAGACAGGGAGAGAGACGGATGCATTTGTCGCCATTGAGTGGTCAAAGAAAAAAAGACAATGTATACTGCAAACATCAAAAGACAGTGAATGCCTTAGAAAATAATAAGTGTCTGAAATACCCAATTAAAAATGACAGCTGCTGTTATAAATTCTGAAAGAAAACACCGAAAAGTGTGTGTCTTGCTCAAAATAGTCTATGGTGACCGTTCATTGACAGAGTCCGTAGTGACCCACGAACACATTTTGTCATTAGACATAGACTTTTCTCAATTAATGTTTAAACTGTGTGTGGAGGTAGACTATGGCCAATGTGACACATTGACCACAAAAAAAAACAGTCGATGGTGATTTCACATAGACTTTTGTCCATCACTGTCCTGACTTTGGCAGGAAACAGTCCAAGGCGACGCCCCGGACGTATTTTGTAGTTGCCTTTTGTCAGTTACTGTTCAGACTTTGGGTAGTTAATGCCCGCACTCATTGACCAAAAAATAGTCCGTCCTGACGCCCCGCGATGCATTTACTGATAACGAATGACCGTTGGCTCTGAGATATGTACATATGTGTTTGTCCAAGGCTGTTAATGATCGATAAATGACAGAGAGTATATATGAGAATGACCAAAAAAAATTTAGAGAATGTGTATGAGAATGGCCAAAATATAAATGGTGATTTCACATTTCTAAAATGCTGTTCTGACTTTGACAGGAAACAAGGCGACGAACCGGACGGCTTTATTGCTTTATACATAGACTTTTGTCACTTGCTGTGTACACTTTGGCAGGACACAGGCCAAGGTGGCGCATTGACCAAAAAACAGTCCGTCCTGACGCCCCGCGTTGCATTGACCCATAAACGGTCCGTCCTGTCGCCCCGCACCCTGGACTTAGAACAATTTAGACGGTCCGTCGTGTCGAGCACTACTCTCTATTATTATATGTATATGCTTAAAAACCCGCCCCTGTCGGATACAGGAAACTTCACATTCCGACACTCTTGGGCATCAGAATCAGAAACTAAAGGAAGTCATCAGAATCCCGAAGTCCAAAAAATATTAATTATTTTTTTGATTTATTCTCCGAAATTGTTTCTATACACTGGCATGGAAGAAAACGAGTGCCCTTTGTACGAGTGGGAGCTTACTTTGAATGCAGCCAAAATTTTTGTATCGTGTTTCATTCCACTGATCAATTGAAAATAATTTTTTTGACCATTAAATATTTGCTTGTCGTTTCTTGCGAAGTAATCAAAATGAACAAAAGTCACTGATGACAATGCAAATTTTGCTTTTGTGATGAGCAATCATTTTGGGGAAACTACATATTTCGCGAATATTTCTACACAGAATACGCAACAATTTATGAAAATTTATCGATATTTTATAGTATCAAAAATCTTCATATAACAATATATTTCGATTCGAGATTGTCTCCCTATACTGAATAACATAAATTGTAGGTCAGCTCATATCAACGAAGTGAGAAATGTTCGGAAGAATCGCTCGATCGATGTGAAGGTGAAAGAAATGTTGCCACGAGCAATGCCAAGTTACTCCGAGCTCACGAGGACTTCTGGACGTGGACAGTGTGTTGACATCTTCGTATTCTCCTCCCCTCTTTTCTCCACCCCTTCTAATTTATGTATATGCATGTCACTTCGGTTCTCTAATGAAGTCAGTCCGTCGGGTGGACTTGTTTTGGGACAAGTTTGAAAGTAAGGCTATGCTAATGAGGCAAGACTGATAAGGCGAATGATAATCGCCGAGTTTAAATGCCAATGAAATGGCCGTTCACAAGTCTCAGTTTACAACACGCTCGTTCAATCAGGTCATGTTCAGTAAACTACAAGCTACCGATTTTCTCTATATACTTTATTCAAGAAGACGGGCGTGACAGAAGCAAAATTCAGCGGTGACTGTGTTCGAAGCGTTTCGGGGCTAATCAGGGGTTGTACTCGATGGGGAGGTTCTTGCGGCGGCCTGGAACCACTCGCGGCGGAACTGCTTGGCGGCGCCGTCTGGGGTGGGTGGCCACTCGATGGTGATGCGGTCGTTGTTCGTGTCCTCCTGGAAAAATAATGTGTCTTCCTTATTTGTATTCTTAATCTATGTTCTTTCTATCTTTGTATTTTATTTTTATAACCTGGCCGTAGGCGAAGGCGTCGCAAGAGACAGCGACCAGGACGGGCTCCTTGGGGTCGAGGACACCGCTCGCGGGGTCGACTCCCAGACGCTTCATGTTCGTGGTTTTGAAGGCCCAGCCAATGCGGCGAGCGGAGCTGTTGATCACCTGAATGTGAAAGCAAATAAATAAAAACAGTAATTACAACCAACTCCTAATGTGTCTAGGGGATGAAATGAGAACTTGCTCGTGAAATTAAAATCAGAGGGAAATTTCAAATAGGAGATGGAGAAGGGATGTGAAGTAACCACCTTGATGTGGTAGGTGTGCTTGTCGTCGTATGGCGCGTTGAAGACGACCTTGGAGTTGTGCTGAGTGGCGATGTCGCCAGGGGTAACGGACTGGGCCATTTCAGCAGGAGAGGAGACGAGAGCAGCAGTCGGAGACTGATGGGGAATCATCATTCTGGGCCCTTTTATACGGAGGCTTGCCACGTGAATTAGGAATATTCTGTACATTAGGAATATGCAGATTATTTTTTAGAATGTTCTCCCGAAAGTTAATTTATTCGAACTCTTTATTCTGCACGTCCGATATGATCTTTAAACTGATTGTGGGCGCTTTCACTTTCGTTTTAGGGATGCGTGAGAAAAAACAAACATGGAATTATCAGAAGATATCATTTTAAGTACAAGTTTCGAGTTATGTCAACAAATAATGTAAAATTAATGTTGAAAAAGACATTGTTTGTCGACGTAATTCATAATATGCACTTTAAATGTTGTGTCATGATTACATCGTTTAATTGTTTAATCAAATATTCACAAAAGGAAAGTGCCAGGATTGTTCAAATCACTTAAAACGTGCAGAACTAAGAATTGGAATTAATTTACGTTCATGCGAACATTCTTGAAAATAATCTGCATATTTTTAAAGTGCGGAATATTCGTAATTCACATGCCAAACCTCTGTATAAAAGGGTCCAGAATGATGATTCCCCATCAGTCTCCGACTGCTGCTCTCGTCTCCTCTCCTGCTGAAATGGCCCAGTCCGTTCCCCCTGGCGACATCGCCACTCAGCCCAACTCCAAGGTCGTCTTCAACGCGCCCTACGACGACAAGCACACCTACCTCATATCCATCTCCCTCAATTATTTAGAATTTAACACTGCTTTCATTTTATGAGCATCTTCTCATATCATCCTGCTGTTGCGTTAGGAGTCGGTTGCAATTCCTTTTTCAAATTAATTTTCACTTACAGGTGATCAACAGCTCCGCTCGCCGCATTGGCTGGGCCTTCAAAACCACGAACATGAAGCGTCTGGGAGTCGACCCCGCGAGCGGTGTCCTCGACCCCAAGGAGCCCGTTCTGGTCACTCTCTCCTGCGACGCCTTCGCCTACGGCCAGGTAATTTTTTTAAAGATAAATTTAAATAAATAATAAGCATAATAAATTCATTTCAGGAGGACACGAACAACGACCGCATCACAATCGAGTGGACCAACACCCCGGACGGCGCCGCCAAGCAGTTCCGCGCGAGTGGTTCCAGGGCGACGTAATGGTCCGCCGCAAGAACCTCCCCATCGAGTACAACCCCTGATTGGCCTCGCCCCTTCCGAATACAGTCATTCTTCTATCACTCATGTCTGCTGCGTCTGCTGCTCTTTTGTCTTTTACTCTATGCATAAAGTCGAATTTCTTTTATACGTGTTTCGAAGCATTAAAAAGACGATCAAATGTTTCGTTGAATATTCTTGTTGGCGAGATGAAGGAAGAAAACGACCGACTTTTACTCTCAGTTCAAACAAAAATGGGAATATATGAAAATGAAAATATGAAATAAATGAAACTTGATGAGGAATAATTTGTTAACCGGGAGGAATTCAATTTAAAAAAATTGTAATTTTAATGCACAGTTTATGTAGTTAGCAATGGTTGAAAATAAAATGGTGTCTGCGCTCCAAGTATGCTTTTACATAAAATCATATTTCTGCTTCTGTATCCATCTCTCTCTCTCTCTCTCTCTCTCTCTCTCTCTCTCTTTCTTGCTCAGTGTTTTAGTGTAGCGTTTGAAGGAATAAACAAGGAGGAATTTGAAGTCAACTACATACTTTTAATGCATCATAATTTTAAAAGGGGCGTCGACAACTTGGAAATCTTGTAAAATGTACCTGTGGAGGACGAGAAGGTGTCATCTCGAACCACCAAGACTTTAGTGCTTCTCATTCTTAGGGAGGAGATCAAGCGATGTCTCCTGTATGATCTGAAAACACGAAACCGGGGATGCGATTGTTTGCTAATCCCCATTTGACGAGGCCTTATGGGCGGATTCAGAAAAAAAAGTAGTTGTGAAGCTCCCCCCCCCTCTTTCCACACATGAAATAGGCCAGGCATAAACACTTTAATGATTTCATGTACACTCATTGTCAGCAGCCATTCCATGTGAGGGGACGAGACGTGCACACAGATCAAGTAGATACCTCTCTCTCATTTCTCTCTCTCTCTCTTCCTCTCTCTCTCTTCCTTTCTTTCTCTTCCTCTCTATCTATCTTCCCCTCTCTCCCTCTCTCTCTCTCGTTGCTCCGCCCCGAGCTTCTGCTCCTCCTCTTTCTTCCCCTTATTAACCTTTCGCAATGCCCTCGTCTCCGGCAGTCTCCGCCTCCTCAATCTGCTATTATTACAAAAATAAAAGAAGCAATTCACATCTCTAACTGGATGGATGAGTTCCCATCGGACTTTCGCAGCTCTGCTTCTCACTCTTCTCACAGCTTCTTCTACCACATCCTCGAGTAGTAGTGCTTTGTAAGTTACTTCCATTTATTCTCTTTTTTCTTGCTTTGTAATAAAATCGTTTCAAAGAATATTTTTAGTTGCCTTATTTTAAAAATAAACTCGCTGTAGTGCATTGCGTTTTGCCTCATTCATTGGCCGTGAAATAGAATGAAAAACCGCGTATCGCGCGCGACCGCAACGTTTCATAAATCAGTTAATTTTCTATCGTTCGAAAACATAATTTACGGACATCGGCCGTAAATTGGTGACAGATCAGATGCCCGCAGTTCTACTTGGCTCAAAAGGCTGTGCTACTCTTGCACACTGATTGCAGGGGACGGGACGGAGTGATTGGCATGCCTCCTTCCCGCTTTGATCGAAACTGCTTCTTCTCTCCTCTCGCTTGCTTCTTCGGCATTCGTGTAAGCTATAAAAAATCAAAGACCAATTATTAGATAAATAAATACTTAAAAATTTAATGGTAAGCGACAAATGAAAAAGATTTTAATAAATATTGTATTTAGTCGCGGTCTTCGGAGCCACCGACCGAGCTGCCGTCTCTGCTCCGAAGAAGGCACACTCAACGCAGAATGCTGCTACTCCGCAATCCCACGCAGATCCTTGTCTTCTCCTCGTCTCTTTCTCTCGCTTACCGCTGACTGACGAGAGCCTCAAGCGTTGTTTCATTTTGTTTATTTCCCTCTCCCTCTCACTCTCTCTCTCGCTCTCTCTCTCTCTCCATTCTTCTTCAACTGCCAACGGATATTAGATGCGTATGTGTATATATGTACAAACAGTCAGCATCAGAATTAAAATGCCTGGTGATGTGTGATGTTGCCCATAAACCCTACGCAATTGTTTACTCTAGTTTTATGAAATTCTGTCGATTCATCTTGCCATTCTTGAAAATTATCCAAATATCGGGTATAAAATTGTAGTACAATTATTCAAAGGAGCGAAATGTTAACTACATGCATTATCGACGACTTTTTTGGGTCATTGAACCTGTGTCGTGTTGATGTAATAATTTACTACAAGATGTCAGGATTTAGTTCTGAAATAGCGAACTTTTTGAATGGCTGGCAGTCTCGGATTCACTCGAGGATACCGAAGAACTGTTATTTGAGTGTTATGGTTGAGGAAATGTTTCGCTAGGCCAGTTTCGACAGCTCCTTGGTTGTTTCGGATGTTGTTCATGGAAGGTCAACCCGCTTACAGTATCTGTAGTTCGTTGTTGTTGCATTCACTGATCTAAATTTCTTCCTTAATAAACGATTTTTTTTTTACAATATGTCAGCTGCTGATTAAAGGTGTATATTGAATTTATATTATATACACCTTTAATTTAACGATTATAAACTGTTTCTGAAATGGATGTTCTTTTGAGCGGTCTCTTTTCTAGTCTTTCTTTTGTTTCTTTTTCGTCGCTTCATCGATACGCCTTTTTTTAGATTGAGTAAATTTCGTTGCAATTTTCGTTAAAACGCACACAAATATCATCACCTTAAAAGGATCAAATGGGAGTGAACGATCAATGGGCACCGGCGGATATTTACTTTCATGAAAACGAAATAACTTACATATTACTCAATTTCGTTAAATGTTGAGATAAGAGTATATTCATTGATATTCATCTATGACATGTTTCGTATAAAAAGTGTGTATGTAGGCTAAGCAGGGATTCTTAAGCTGTCAAGAAGTCGTATTCCCATTCCTATGTTAGACTCGCGTGCTTTCTGTTACATACATTCATCCCTCCCTCACACTCCGTCTAAATAGCAATGCTGCCAAGTGCACGTTGGCTAGTTCCTATCTTCCTCGTCACCTCTCCATAAGCCGTTTACTTCATATATTTTGGTCAACTCTAAAATAAGTGACGACGCCTTAAATATAATTCAGACTAAGGGATTCCTTTTAATATCGCAAACTTTGAACTTCTGAACCAAGAACGGAACTTTCATACTATATATACACAATTTGTAATAAAGAACAGAACAACGTCAAGTAACTTTTGCTCGAACCTGGATAGCGACAAATTCACCTATTTTCTCCCTCGATTATTTATGGAACCTATATCATATTATCGGGCCAATTTGTTATTGTATTTTGCACTCGCGCAACATACCAGGAACCAATATGTCAGTGAAAAACTTTTCACCCATCTCGACTCTCCCACATCATCGAACATTAGGTTCAGCACGCTGTCTGAGTGCTTAAGGAAGATAAAATCTAGTACCCTGACATCGAATACGGAGCGATTTAATATGTACAAATTCACTCATAATATTCGTGGGACACCTTCTCAAGAGCACACTGAGCTGAGCTAATTCATATATCCGATTGCGGCTGCGCTCACTGGGAAAAGGTAGAATTGCGATTGTCACCATCAGTTATCTAGTCTGCGTGAACAGGATGCTGTGTTTAAAGAAGGCGTTCTTCTGAAAGTGCGGAAAGTGATGAGTAAACGTCCGCCTACAATTCGCGTGTGAAGAGAAAGTCAACTCACATTATGAGATGGCTGGTCTCTTGATAAGATGATCTCATCAAAGTGTCAATTTGAAAAGATCGGCTTCCCTGATAACATACAGTCCCGCTCAACATTGTTGGGTCCGGTATTAATAGTATTAATAGTATTAATAGTATTAATATAAATAATACAAAATGGAATAGCGCGCTGAATACGCATTTTCGTGCCATTTCGCGTAGGAGTTTAACTATTTCGACCATGGAGATTACAGCTGTGATGACCATTTTCAAAAATATGCTGAAATGGCAGAGATCTCATAATATTGCATTTAATTTGGCCGTGTATGGGTTCCAAACGGGCTGGCTTCAACTCCTGGACTACAAAGTGCAAAATAAAGTGAAATTTTCAGAGCACTTCTTACGTTTTTTGAGTTTCTTGTTTTATTTCGTTTGAGTTTCTCATTTTGTTTATGTATAAACGACGAAAAAAAAAAGCAAAAAAAAATTTTCGTGCTTGCAAAAATCTGTTCTCAAAAGGGTATCGAACCGAGACCTCAAGATTGCCGGTCAAAGACTTACCAATACTCTACAGACGGTACGAAGCGATCTGCTGATACCTTTCTTTGGACAGCGTCGATTGCCTCACAAAGGAAACGTCGATTCTGAACACTCTCTGTTTCATACTTTAGTGGGAAACAGAGAGAGAGAGAGAGAGAGAGAGAGAGAGAGAGAGAGAGAGAGAGTGAGAAAGAGGCGTAAGAAGGTGCAGCGTCGACTACATCTCTACGGTATGACGTTAGACCAACGATTTTTTTCTTCTCATTGTCAGCTAACAGCACCTACACCTTCTTTCACCTCTCTCTTTCGCCCTCTCTCTATCTCTTTCTCTCTCTCGCTCTCTATTTCTCGCTCCACGGGTCTCTCTTTCTCTTTCTCCCTCTCTCCCTCTTTCTCGTTCTCTCGCATTCCCTCCTTCCCTCTCTCTCTCTCTCTCTCTCTCTCTCTCTCTCTCTCTGTCTCCCACTAAAGTATGAGCGAACGTGTTCAGAATCGACGTTTCCTTTGTGAGGCATTCGACGCTGTCCAAAGAAACGTATCATCAGATCTGTTCGTACCGTCTGTAGAGTATTGGTAAGTCTTTGACCGGTAATCTTGAGGTCTCGGTTCGATACCCTTTTGAGAACAGATTTTTGCAAGCACGAAATTTTTTTTTTGCTTTTTTTCGTCGTTTATACATAAACAAAATGAGAAACTCAAACGAAATAAAACAAGAAACTCAAAAAACGTAAGAAGTGCTCTGAAAATTTCACCTTATTTTGCACTTTGTAGTCCAGGAGTTGAAGCCAACCCGTTTGGAACCCATACACGGCCCAATTAAATGCAATATTATGAGATCTCTGCCATTTCAGCATATTTTTGAAAACGGTCATCACAGCTGTAATCTCCATGGTCGAAATAGTTAAACTCCTACTCGAAATGGCACGAAAATGCGTATTCAGCGCGCTATTCCATTTTGTATTATTTATATTAATACTATTAATACTATTAATACCGGACCCAACAATGTTGAGCGGGACTGTATCTCTTCGGTCCTTCTTGTGTTTATCTCATCCGTATGGATGATTGACATTTAGATCTTTTAAGAATGTTTTCGCTCGCACCAACAACGCTTTATCAGAAACCTAATTTGCAACCACTTCGTGGCAAGGTAACAGATCGGGATGCTGATTTGTAGGAAACGAGTTATCCACAGCGGAGACGACATTTTCTAAAAGATAAAAATGTATTACTGCAAAATTTACCTTCTAAGGACACAAATATGCATTGGAATAACTTCTAATTCATGAGGTTGATATTGATATCAATATCTTAGTATTTTTTTTCAATTTTTTTGGTTTTTTGAAATAATTTGATTAGTCTTCGTTCTCAACACGATTCACACAAAGAAGAATGTTCGTCT
This sequence comes from Allodiplogaster sudhausi, assembly GCA_945643635.1. Lineage (NCBI taxonomy): Eukaryota > Metazoa > Nematoda > Chromadorea > Rhabditida > Diplogasteridae > Allodiplogaster > Allodiplogaster sudhausi. The sequence continues at coordinate 116,836 of CALZFC010000291.1, read as the reverse complement.
GACCATGAGCAGGAGATTCAGATGTTACAATAAGGGGAACACCAATGTAATGGCATATGATGCATCCCACTCTTCCCAGCCACTCGTTCTTATCTCTTTTCCAGTCCCTATTTACTACTCTGCTTAGAGACAAGAGAGAAGTCATGCATCATTGGTAGCAGTAGAAAAAATCGCCGTGTTCCACTCATGGTCAGGCTCGCTGTTTCACTCCGCCCACATTGTATATCGCTTCCTCTCTAAAAAAAAAAGTAGCTTGCGGAAGGTTTTTCGACAACTATTTGCTGCTGCCGCACACTTTCGGTGCCGCTGCCGCACACTTTCGGTGCCGCTGCCGCACAACTTTAGCGAGTGATGATGAACATCTAATTTATCTCAGCCATCGTTTTCAGTTCGCTCATGTCAGCCTCACTCGCGTTAGCAGTTTATTATTTACTATATTGTTTTTGTTAATTAAGATGCCAGATGTGGGTGAGATTCATTGGTTTAACAGCGGTCCTGTAATGAGTGGCTACTATGGCGCATCCTTCAGGGTGTGTTCAGATTAATTATGATATGAATGTAATAGACGGAGGATTTACTGACTTTCCAAACTGGTCCGAAAATTTTCACAGACTGCGGCATTATTTCATGTAACACTAATAAAATATTTCTATAGTTAATATAAATTTCTGAAGTTTACATTTTTCATAATAAAATGAAATTTTGCTTTGGTTTCTTTTATTTTTTTTACAAATTGCTATCGAAATTAACCAAAGTGTGACTGAAATGCGTGTCTGGGGTTCTTCTTCGCGGCTTTTGTTATTGAAGCCATAACATGTCCTTTACGAATTATGAATTGCTGGAAAGCACCTCTTGTCTATACAGTATGTTCCTGGTGTTCAGAGGAAGTAACTTTGTATACACATTTGTTGGAAAATATTACAAAACAAAAACACGACTAAGCAAAACGTAGCTAACATTACGCCGCATATTTACATTAATTTACAGAGATAAAGTTAATTTAGCGCAGCAAGTTTGACTGTTATCATACATATCTGCATGCATTTTAATAAATGAACACCGAACAAGAATTGTCTAAGCAAGCGAGACAGTTTCAAAGGATTTGAAGTATATAAAAATTATTATGAACGGCAACAAAAATGTGGTGGAATATGTAGACAAGACTTCCCAAATTGATAGTAGCAACCGTTCAGGCAAGAAAACTAACTTACAGGGCAGGATTAACTTAGTAACAACGTATATATAAATACGACATCAAAATGAATGAATGAACCCTTAAGAAGGCCGACTGAGCCGGTGAGTCTGCTCTTGCCCTCTCGCTTCGATCGCAACTGCTTCTTCTCTCATCTTGGATGCGTCTTTGGCCGACGCGTGGTTTGTGCTGCACTCTTTCCTAATGCATTAATCAATTTTCGTAACCCCTTTCCGAAAAAAGATAAAAAAGTATTTATGGTCTAATGACAGCTGCGTATGCTCCAGTCCTTCGAAAGAGAATAATCACAATTTTAGGTAAGTTCTATACTAAAATGCAATTTCATCCAGCACATACTTTTTTTTAGTACCGAGCAATTCCGGTGTACGACTCCGCATCCGAGGTTGGCCGAGTTGACACGCCGGCTCGTGGACAGCCAGAAACGTGGCTTGCTCCAACTTGGCAGTCGTTCCGTCCTCACAATCAGCAAGCACATTCGTCTTCCACAATGAGCACAACTTCCTACCGCCATCCAATGCAAAACAATAAATAAATTGTGAAACCTTAACATTGTTATACATAGTAGCATATCATTATGTCGTATATATTCCTTTCTTTTCACACTTGAAACCGTCAGAAACACCAAAAATTATCCTACATTTAGCCATGTTAACTGTTTTCACGGCGTTATGTCTCCAGAAGTTTGAGGACCTTTACATATTCCGGGGAATGTTGCGAACCCACTGGCATAGTCCGTGAATTATAGTTTTGATTTCGACGTTTCCTCGCGTCGCGGTTGCGTTTTTTTTTAGAACGCCGAGTATACTTAACCATAAAATATTTCTAGTTCACGGCCAATTCATGTGTGACAAATTGAACCGATGCTTTTGCTCTGTTTGTTTTATCATTGAATTAATGCGCGAGAGTGATTCCCCATTATCTGTATATTACATTTCCACTTTTCATATATTTATTACTTAACTGCTAGGTGCATTGTTATTATAGTGTGAAGCATTTTGTCTTTGTAGCATTGTCGTAGTGGCCCGTAGTAAGATAATATAATAATTGTCACTTTGCTCGGTTAATCTGCTGGAGTGCGGTTGATTGCTCGTCAGTTGGTTCGCCAACCAAGTTGAGAAGATAAACGTGTCTTCTACGAATCTTCCCGTCCTTACACACCAGTTCAGACGACTTTAAAGTGCCCTGAGAGCTCAATAATGTATGGAGAAGAAGTTGTTTGTGTCTGTGACGAAAACAAAACTCTGAAACCTACATATTGTCGTTCACTTGGTTGACTGTGTACCTCTCTTTTGCTGAATTAAGGAATGTACCTTTTTTTATGTAAATCCTTTTTATGCAATTCACACATGCAACACAAGGAAAAAAATAATTCGATGATCTTTCATTTTCACCAAAAACATCATCGTTAACAGACTTCTAACGGCGCTTTCCGCATCCGGAAGTAACGAGGTTTTCACTGATATGGAATCCTTAGTTTCGTCGCGGTTTTTAGACGAGATTGGAACAAGACTTCTTTAATCGGTGGTTAATATTGCGGCCGGAAATAGATCATGATCTATACTTCATTACACGCAACATAACAAGTTTTCATTCATGAACTCGTCTGAACTTGCTCTCCACTATATGAAGCAATCACGTCACTATATGAAGCAGACTATATATAATCCGTTAAGTCGTGTCATGGCCATGGCTTCTGCAACGATTCGTGCACACCATACAACATATAACCGTAAGGTCGGTAATTTTCAGTTAAACGAAAACTCGTATTGCTCAAAAAATTGTGATTTATCCAGACATCTCCTTGCAGAATTCGTCTCCAATACGACAACAATGCTGCTTCTTATCAAGGCATTTGCTTGTTTTTCGCTCGAATTTGCACGACTCGAAGATATTTAGCCAATTTGATTAGCCACCACTTAGAAATAGCAAGATATTATTCCATTCCAAGACATATGATCCAGACCACTTTCTAGTACACTTTCGACACAAAGAATAAATGGAATCGAAGAGCACAAGGCCTTCTATTCTTCTCGTTTAGTTTTTTTTTGGTACGAAGGATACGAACTGAAAAATATACATCATAGACGAACTTTGAACACGCAAGCAAACTCACAAAGTACAATAAGCTGTTCCTATATTATATTCTATTCTCTTCCATTTCTCTCTCTGAAAGACGTATGTATGCCTCTATTGTGTTTGTCAAGGAGATATTTGCATATAATAAACCTGTTTGTAACGCAACGAATGGAATTCACATGTAACTTGAAAGAAATTTCAGTTCAGTCTATTTACTACATTTGACATGATTTGCGAGAGCATCAAAATGGCCGGGGACCATACAAATTCTCCCTGGAGATTAAGAAACAGATATGAATTTAAAAAAATCGACTGATAAACAAATATTAAACAGTTAAGGTTGGCGTCTACTTATTTTTAAATATTAATAATGAGAAAAAGTTTAATTTCGATAAAGAATCGCACAATAAGTAGTAGAGAATGCGAGCAATAGAACGCCGATAAGAAAGGACTTCATATTTACATTCATAGTTTATTTTGTTTGTTTGGTTGTTTACTCTCTGTTTTCGCCATTTCTTCTAATGTGCCTTAAAGGAGGCGAAAACTCAAAATTTTTGCTATTAGGATGATTCTGTGAATGTGTCCGGATTGAGCTTGCGAATGCATCAACAAAGAGCCAATGTTCTAAACTAAAAGTTAAAGGAGTATTTTCCATCTTAAAAGCGTTGCCTGAACCTAATGGTAAGGGAATATTAGTGTGTTGAACAGAACTTTAAATTTACCAGTTGTCGCCAACTAAATTTCGGCCTAAAACGCTTGTCGGGGCAGAGTTGTCCAGCGAGGGGTGTAGTATGGTTCCATAGGCCGTGAAATGTATGCCGACACATGCACGATTCACTGCCGGGCGCAAACCGCCAATTTAAAATTGTCCAGGAAAATGCTTGCTTTACGATTTTGGCAAATTTCCAGGATCACATTGCTTAAACCTATCGTACTATGTATGTATATGATCGGCCATTTCGTGTTAGGAGTTAACGGGTTTAAGCCTCCTTTAAGCGCGAATTGTACACGAGTTATGACATTATAGATATATTTTATTTTTATTATACAATATATTGCGATGCGATATTTTAATATATCGCAATATTACCTCTATACATGTAAGCCATATCAACTATTTATAGAGAAATGGATTGTTTGAACAATATAGATCACTAAGCAATTGTCAATCGCAATCGAGTTCATGGATAAAGTGCTTTAATTGAAACAAAAAGAGTATTTCTTATTAGTGCTCGATGGTTTAACTCTAATGAATAAAAACAATTCCAGGAATTATTCTGAGTAAAGCCGAGGCGGCCTCGCAAAAAGCCATAAACTACCACGAATTGAAATACTTTTATATTATTCGTTTTAACGTATTAGATTAGAGAAAAATTGAAAAAAAAACTCATCATAGAAAATTATGCCTTGTGGCGGAATTTTTTTTATTATTTTTAGATTTACTTAGTACGAGATGTAGTTTCCAAGAGATATAGAAAGAGAGAGAGAGAGAGAGAGCGAGAGAGAGAGTGGTTGGAAAAGTAGACTCTTTCCTGCCGATGCATCAATATGTGCATGCATTCTTCTTCTGTTTTCCCCCAATACACACGATTCAATGAGTCGAATAGAGTTTATCAGCAACACATAAATATTAACGACGGTGAGGTTCAGTGGTTTTGGAGTTGTGGAGAAGAAGAGACGGCGGACGTCTTTCTCTCTCTCTCTTTGTGGAACCGGATGGGTCTTAGGGCTTAAGGGTCCCTAACATTGAGTGGAGCTGACGACGCTGAAGGACGGAATCTTCGATCCACTGATGATCGCCCCAGCGTAGTGGGACTGGCCACTCGCGAGTTTTACATAGTTGGGCGTCTTGTACTGGTCACCGCCGGCATTCTCCAGTCCCCACAAATTGGGGATAGATGTCGAGCCATCCTTCTGCATTTTCACTTGCGCAGAGCACATCTGCGATGCGCCGTTGTTGGTGATAACGATGTCGAGTTGAGCGCCGCCCGGCCAGGAGTTCGTTGTCTTTACCTGGGCAGACACTCCGTTGGTACCGGACGATGGTGCCGGAGCAGGTCCTGGAGCAGGTTCAGGACCCGGAGCTGGAGGAGACGGAACGCTGCCGTCGCATGAGAACAGCTTCTTCGATTTGATCATGTTCTTCAGGAAGACGCCGGCGCGGGACAACTGCGCGTCGTTGCCCACTTGGTTTGCTTGGGTGCCAGGCTTAAGCGCCGATGCGCCTTCGTCTTTGTCGCAGATCGACCACGCCAGATAGGAGGCCTTGTTTTGATCCAGCAGTGCGTACCATTTGTTCGTCTCTTCCGGGTAGATCTGGCCGTTGGAGCCGCCGTCAGCCTCGGAGATTCCGTACTCCGAAATGAACACCGGAATCTTCGCTGCGGCACTCGAGTAGGCATTTCGATCGTCGTCGCGGTGAGTACCCGAGTAGAAGTGCTGCACGTACATAATGTTGGTCTGGCCTAAATTACAAAATAACGTGCGTGGAGTGTTCGTCCTGCATACCAGACAGAGGTGAGTTGCTGGCGGCGGTGATGCCCGAGCCTCCCGAATAATTTGGAGTACCCAGCACAGCCACATTGTCAGGGTCGATGGCGCGAATCGCCTTCAGCACGTCGGTGTGGTAGGGCTTCAGAACGCTGTTCCAGTCCACCTAAACTGTTTGTTGAAACCGCGAAGAGACTACCTCAAAGACATACCTGGAGAGGCTCGTTCCAGGTCTCGTAGAGCACATGCGGGTACTTGCCGTAGTCGGTGGCCATTTGCTTGAAGAAGTTGATCGCCTCCTGCTTGCTGTTGTGTGCCTCATGGGCGTGAAAGTCGATGAGCACGTACATGCCTCGCTCGATGGCCGCCTCCACGACGGTGCGCAATTTCGCAAGCTCGCTCTGCTTGTTGCTGAGGTAGCCGCCCTGTTCGACGCCCATCACGGCACGCACCACGTTCGCGCCCCACTGGCAGGCGAGTGCGTTGACGGTGTCCTTGGTGAAGTACTGTCCCATCCACTGAGACCAGAACAGCGACATGCCGATAAGTTGTACGGGTTGGCCGTTGGCGCCCACCAGCTTCGTGCCTTTCACGGACAGCTGTCCATAGGGCGGGTCCTTCGGTGTGAGCGCGGAAGCACCCAGCAAAACGACTGCTAGACAGAAGAGTGCGGGTTGCATCCTGTGGGGCTGTGCTGGCGTTTCACGACTAAGAGTCCGCTTAAGTAGTTACTCTCTTCCCTCATTCGCGTATACCCTGGCGTCAATCGGGATTATTTAAACAGCTGAGATTACTTAGGAGAAATAATGTTGACACGAAAACGTAAAAGTGACATTGTTCATAACATGCGAACAGCCTCGAAAGTACGCTCTCGCTCTCTATTTCTCTCTCGCTATCCCTCGCTCTCTCTCCTCTGACTCACACGTTTTGGCGGATTAGTTTGGCTGCCTGCCCGGAGAACGAAAAACTCTTGCCGGGTTCGTCACCAATGAAAGATGACGTCACCAAACTTGCAAGCTTCATTCAGCACGTCGACTTCATATCGCCCTTATTAAACCACGCCTATCTCCGAGCATCCCTTTCCTCATTCGCTTGTAGTCTCCGATCCCAAGGTTCGTCTTCCAAAAATGCACTTCAAAGTGCAGATAAAAGCAACAATTTTGGCAACAATGGAGAGACTGGATGAAAGACAGCAACAAGTGACTACAGGAATGACGAATCCTTTAGAGCAAAGTGTCAATTTTAGTGAAGTAAAAACTCATAACACGACTTCGATTCAAATGGAACAAAAAGAGTATTTGTTATTGGTGCTCGATGGTTTAGCTCTTTAAAACATTTTAGTGAAGGAAAATTCACTTTTTCCTTCACTTGAATAAAAACAATTCCAGGAATTTTTCAGAGTAACGCGGGGTGGCCTCGCAAAAAGCCATAACTACCACGAATTGAAATGCTTTTGTATTATTCGTTTTAACGTATTAGATTAGAGAAAAATTGAAAAAAAACACATCATAGAAAATAATGCCTTGTGTCGGAATCTTTTTGTTTTATTTTCAGATTTACTTATGGTTAGCACGAGATGTAATTTCATTGTCGTTCTCCAAGAGATAAAGAGAGAGAAAGAGAGAGCGAGAGAGAGAGTGGTTGGAAAAGTAGACTCTTTCCTGCCGATGCATCAATATGTGCATGCATTCTTCTTCTGTTTTCCCCCAATACACACGATTCAATGAGTCGAATAGAGTTTATCAGCAACACATAAATGGTAACGACGGTGAGGTTCAGTGGTTTTGGAGTTGTGGAGAAGAAGAGACGGCGGACGTCTTTCTCTCTCTCTCTTTGTGGAACCGGATGGGTCTTAGGGCTTAAGGGTCCCTAACATTGAGTGGAGCTGACGACGCTGAAGGACGGAATCTTCGATCCACTGATGATCGCCCCAGCGTAGTGGGACTGGCCACTCGCGAGTTTTACATAGTTGGGCGTCTTGTACTGGTCACCGCCGGCATTCTCCAGTCCCCACAAATTGGGGATAGATGTCGAGCCATCCTTCTGCATTTTCACTTGCGCAGAGCACATCTGCGATGCGCCGTTGTTGGTGATAACGATGTCGAGTTGAGCGCCGCCCGGCCAGGAGTTCGTTGTCTTTACCTGGGCAGACACTCCGTTGGTACCGGACGATGGTGCCGGAGCAGGTCCTGGAGCAGGTGCAGGACCCGGAGCTGGAGGAGACGGAACGCTGCCGTCGCATGAGAACAGCTTCTTCGATTTGATCATGTTCTTCAGGAAGACGCCGGCGCGGGACAACTGCGCGTCGTTGCCCACTTGGTTTGCTTGGGTGCCAGGCTTAAGCGCCGATGCGCCTTCGTCTTTGTCGCAGATCGACCACGCCAGATAGGAGGCCTTGTTTTGGTCCAGCAGTGCGTACCATTTGTTCGTCTCTTCCGGGTAGATCTGGCCGTTGGAGCCGCCGTCAGCCTCGGAGATTCCGTACTCCGAAATGAACACCGGAATCTTCGCTGCGGCACTCGAGTAGGCATTTCGATCGTCGTCGCGGTGAGTACCCGAGTAGAAGTGCTGCACGTACATAATGTTGGTCTGGCCTAAATTACAAAATAACGTGTGTGGAGTGTTCGTCCTGCATACCAGACAGAGGTGAGTTGCTGGCGGCGGTGATGCCCGAGCCTCCCGAATAATTTGGAGTACCCAGCACAGCCACATTGTCAGGGTCGATGGCGCGAATCGCCTTCAGCACGTCGGTGTGGTAGGGCTTCAGAACGCTGTTCCAGTCCACCTAAACTGTTTGTTGAAACCGCGAAGAGACTACCTCAAAGACATACCTGGAGAGGCTCGTTCCAGGTCTCGTAGAGCACATGCGGGTACTTGCCGTAGTCGGTGGCCATTTGCTTGAAGAAGTTGATCGCCTCCTGCTTGCTGTTGTGTGCCTCATGGGCGTGAAAGTCGATGAGCACGTACATGCCTCGCTCGATGGCCGCCTCCACGACGGTGCGCAATTTCGCAAGCTCGCTCTGCTTGTTGCTGAGGTAGCCGCCCTGTTCGACGCCCATCACGGCACGCACCACGTTCGCGCCCCACTGGCAGGCGAGTGCGTTGACGGTGTCCTTGGTGAAGTACTGTCCCATCCACTGAGACCAGAACAGCGACATGCCGATAAGTTGTACGGGTTGGCCGTTGGCGCCCACCAGCTTCGTGCCTTTCACGGACAGCTGTCCATAGGGCGGGTCCTTCGGTGTGAGGGTGGGCTGTCATGAGCGCTCTCATTCGGCTGCTTGCATTTCTTACGAAATGCAACTTTTAATTTCTCTCTGACTATTTAATAAAAGTAATTGTCCTCTCAAATCGCCTAATGCTAAGTCTAAATGCCAAGTATATTCTCCTATCGTTCCCCATCTTATCCGAGCGTGTAGCAGACGAGCTTCGTGATGCCTGGCTGGTTGAGGGCGCGGCCGCCGCCAGCCAGGCCGTGCCATCGGCGCTGCAGACGACGCTCACCGTCACGGCCTCGCCGTACCCAGCCACGTAGTTGAAGTTGCTGTCGCCATTCACCTGGACGAGGGAACATTTAAAAGAGAAAGAAAATCAATCGTAATTTACATATTTCAATAATCCTAACAATTGTAAATCACATGCTCTCTCGCGTTATGTCAGCCAACTTAGTATTTGTTGCCTTCTTTAAGGTAATTTACATACATATATAGTATTCGAAACGGTTTAAAGATATCCGAATAAACTATTTTTGTTGTAAATAATTCAAGTGACTGAATCGTTGATCATTTTCGTACAGAGAGCAACGAAAGGTTTGCGCTAATTCGTAACAGAAGCAAATTTTTTTTACTCTCCCATAGTATACCTTTTTTGTTGTACCTCGCCAACAGTCTTCAGTCTATTCGTTCTAATGTTTTACTCTCTTCTCTTTTTCTCTCCCTCTTTCTCTCTTTCTCTCTCCTCTCTAACTCTCTCTATCCCTCGCTCTCTCTCCTCTCTTCCTCTCACTCTCACCTCCACAACTGCCTCCCACTTCTGGCTTCCTCCACAGACGAGCGTTCTCTTCGCGCACTCTCCGCTGTTGTCGATGACGTCAGACGCGAATGCGACAGCGCCTTCGCTGCCGGCTGGAGAAGTGGCAATCTGGGCCAGCGTGCACGAGGATATATATATATATATATATATATTTCAATTTAACTTGCTCATGGATACAGTTGCAAAGTTCATTATTAATACATTATAACATGATATGTATATGAATGAATTCACGTACCGAATGCAGACCGCAAATTTACAATCGTCCAAGCGAAAGCTTGGTTTACGAGAAAATGTTTCGTAGCAAGGACATTGGCAAGTTGCCAAGAACTCGATGCTGAAAGCAACGGTAGGAGTTACCGACATTCAAGCTCCTTTACAGGAGATGTCCAATTAGATTTCTGCACATTGTTCCGAGAAGTAGTATCTTTGAATTATTCGTCTTACAGTCACAGCTCACCTTTTAATCATGAATTTCATATTCTTTTACTATCATGCATGTTGCTGAACCTATCGAATAAGACCCAGATGGATACATATTTAATGTTCTGAAAACGGAACAAGACGAGCAATTTTTAAAGTCAATATTTTTTTAAGTTCCTAAGATAACCAATTCCTTTATTTGGAAATAATTCCTCCCGTATCGTCATTAGTTTTATCTACACAAGTTTTGTCAATATAAATTTGTAATATTAGGGAAAAGAGACAATTCTTGCTTATTAAAGTAGCAGTTCACTGAATATCTAACATATTGTTTTATGGACGTGGATCTATTAGCATCAGTATAAAACATACTTCTGGAAAGTTTGAACCATTTTTGTATACTTGTTAGAAAGTTGGAAGCACGCGAAATGTGGCTAGGCCAAAATTTTTTACTGTAGCTGTTAGCCACCCTCCTATTTTACTCGCTCTCTAACCCGCAGAAGGGCCAAATATTTGAGGGCGCGCGTTTAAAATGGTCCTAATATACCACTGTAATTCAGTGCGTGGTTCCTTTAAGATAACTATTAGTAATAATTCCTTTTATAGATATGCCTACGCCTAATGCTAAGTCTAAATGCCAAGTATATTCTCCTATCGTTCCCCATCTTATCCGAGCGTGTAGCAGACGAGCTTCGTGATGACGGGCAGAGAGGGCGCGGCCGCCGCCAGCCAGGCCGTGCCATCGGCGCTGCAGACGACGCTCACCGTCACGGCCTCGCCGTACCCAGCCACGTAGTTGTAGTTGCTGTCGCCATTCACCTGGACGAGGGAACATTTAAAAGAGAAAGAAAATCAATCGTAATTTACATATTTCAATAATCCTAACAATTGTAGTTGCCTCCCTTTAAATCACATGCTCTCTCGCGTTATGTCAGCCAACTTAGTATTTGTTGCCTTCTTTAAGTTAGTTTACATACATATATAGTATTCGAAACGGTTTAAAGATATCCGAATAAACTATTTTTGTTGTAAATAATTCAAGTGACTGAATCGTTGATCATTTTCGTACAGAGAGCAACGAAAGGTTTGCGCTAATTCGTAACAGAAGCAAATTTTTTTTACTCTCCCATAGTATACCTTTTTTGTTGTACCTCGCCAACAGTCTTCAGTCTATTCTTTCTAATGTTTTACTCTCTTCTCTTTTTCTCTCCCTCTTTCTCTCTTTCTCTCTCCTCTCTAACTCTCTCTATCCCTCGCTCTCTCTCCTCTCTTCCTCTCACTCTCACCTCCACAACTGCCTCCCACTTCTGGCTTCCTCCACAGACGAGCGTTCTCTTCGCGCACTCTCCGCTGTTGTCGATGACGTCAGACGCGAATGCGACAGCGCCTTCGCTGCCGGCTGGAGAAGTGGCAATCTGGGCCAGCGTGCACGACTGGCAGGCGGCGGCTCGCTGGCAAAGGAAAACAATAGAAGTAAACAAATCTTTAATTTAACATTCTGTTACAGAATGATGATAAAAAAGAACAAATCGAAGCAAATAAATTCTCTTACATCTGATATCTGAACTCATACATTTTACAGTTACGAACCTTGAATCGTGCGGCGGAAGCCGGTGATAGGAGAGCGGTGAATGCCAGAAGGAGAGCCTTGGAGTACATTAGTCTAATGTCGAGAGGACTAGCAGAAGGGCTCCGCTGTATTTCAAGTGCCTTTGTGGTCTAAGCGCCCCCTTTTATAATCGGTTCTGCTTCACGTGTTCTTGTACTGAGCACAGTTTCCTTATCAGGCGGTTTCAACCTAGTGGAGGCTTTTATTAATCTTTTACTACTTCCTTGTCCGGGCTCGTCTGCTGCGAATCAAAGACAATTCTAATGTACGGCACGGCAGAGGGCGATGGGAAATAGCAGAAGGGCTCCGCTGTATTTCAAGTGCCTTTGTGGTCTAAGCGCCCCCTTTTATAATCGGTTCTGCTTCACGTGTTCTTGTACTGAGCACAGTTTCCTTATCAGGCGGTTTCAACCTAGTGGAGGCTTTTATTAATCTTTTACTACTTCCTTGTCCGGGCTCGTCTGCTGCGAATCAAAGACAATTCTAATGTACGGCACGGCAGAGGGCGATGGGAAATGTCCGAGTTTAGCCGGATTATTTTTTTCCTGGTGATTTTCGCTAGGGAAAACAGGGGCAAAGAGCACTTTGTTTTACTGAGAGACATTACTATGCGCATTCTGAACACTTTGTGCTAAGAATTCGTTCCTTGTTCCTTGATACGCTCGCAACTCAGTCTGCCACTCTCTTTATCTTTTCACTATAATCAGTTCCAGTACACGTGAACTTCATCAGAGGAGTTCAAAATCGAGCAAGATAAGCGGATGATTTTATTAATATTTTAGCATCTCTTTGTCCGTGTTCCTCTCCTTTAAGCATAAAGTAATGTCGAGCCGACTGGCAGGGAAGTTCCGAATTCTTTGACGTGATATTATATTGTACCTCAATGTAGCCGTGATCTTTGATGACATTCAGAACACGTGATCTTGTACTGAGCACAGTTTATTTGGCAGCCGGGTTAACTTAGAGCCAGAGAGTAATAGACAGAGAATCACGAAAACAGGAATTAATTCTCAAGCACAGTGTGTTCAGAACCCCTAGGTTGAACCTGGCTGCCAAACAAACTGTGCTAAGTACAAGTTCACTGTACCGGAACAGATTATAAAAGGGGAACAAAGGGAGCATTAAATAACTTGAAGTAAAAAGGAGCTCCTCTGCCAGTCCTCTCGACATAAATACTCCAAGGCTCTCCTTCTCGCCTTCGCTGCTCTCCTCTCACCAGCCTCCGCTGCACGATTCCAGGTTGGTGACGGTAAAAATAGAATGAGCAGCTACATATACATCTCTTTGGAAGAAAAAGCAAATTTATGTATCACAAGCTGCGAATGCAATCATACTTGGGTTTTATACAAAAATGCATTATCATTAAGATATTTTAAAATGAATAATAAAAAAATAACGTCCCATTGTTTTTTTATTGTTTTATTGAATGTGTATTTGTTGGTAAAAGAAATGTGAATATATATATATATTTTTTACTTGAATTCCATATTCACCAGATTATGCCACCGATGACGGCGAGAAGACAAGGACCACGAAGTCGAATCGATTTGGTAAAGTGTGCTTGAGGAGTCCAACGTCCCCCAGTAAATGTTACTCTTTTCCGTCACCATTTGTAAGCCAGGATATAATGATGATGTTATTAATACGATCCTGAAATATAAATGAAGAAAAGCGCTATCTTGTTTTTATTTGAGAGAATGTCTCCACGATTTAATGGAAATTAAAATTGTGACATGGAGATGAACACAATTGCATTGGCAATAAATCGGTACAATATTGTAACACACGTCACAACGTTTTCTGTGTGCTTATCGTCCAAGCTTCTTTCCATTACCCTTTCCCTTGCCATCTCCCAGGGCCACAAAACAGAAGGGGCTCAGTAGGAAATACAGTCGGTTCAGCATGAATAGTAACATGTGAAAGCGAGGCATGGCCGTTTACTCTTCAGCAAATTTTTTTCCATTTTAAAATTAGAATCAGAGGCATTGAAGAATGGTGAGTCGAAAATTTTTGAGCTCGTAAATAATACAACAGAAGGCAAAAAAAGTAATTGGTTAGACCCAGACTAACGCCTCGCGACTATATGACGGAATGTCCGATCGTTAAATTTAAACCCGTAGAGCAGGGGAAACAAGGGTTTTCCTACTTTTATCAGACTTTGGAAAGTCCATTATGCAGATTCGTACTATGAAAATTTATGTAAATTAAGTCACTTTGCTACCAAGAACGGGTCCCAAAAATAAATGTCCTGACCAGTTATTTGGAATGCCCAATGGGTCTGTGCGAACGCAGAGAGCAACTGACGCTATTTGGATATCGGCATGAGCACTTTTACCGACTTTCCTAGTTTTACTTATTTGTCATCCCATAGGCTAGCCGGGCTTAGACATCAACAAGAAGAACGAGGATGCGAGCATTCCTGACAGCAGTTGAGATTTGAATCCTTCCGCTTCCAATGGCTTTTGTTCCCTTCGATGGTACATACATAAATGAGTGCTTTGTGATACAAAAATGGTACATCTTCGTTGCATGTGCGCTTTGCGTTACAAAAGAATGATACAGAAAAGCTTGAAGGAATATTGTGATGAGGAGCAGCACTTAGGCGCTAGGCAACGAAACTTCAAGACAAGGATGGGAATGCCGAAGGAAGGGCTAAAGCATTTACGGTTTGGCCAGTCGTCGAGACCTCAACTTCTGTGAAAAGCTTGTGGCGATTCTTGTTCAACAGGAAATGCAGTGGGCATTCGTTCTTGCAAGCCTCCTCTTTTCGTCGATGGTAAGATATTCGCTCGGATTATATCCTACTTATGTACTTCGATACAAAATCGCTTAGAATTTCTTTATAGACCACATCAACTTTCACTCGATTCCAGCGGACTGACAAGTCACAACAAAGCATCATAGCAAGCGACCATACGAGTTGCTTTGAAGCATGCAAAAATGCAAGTGCACACTCGTATAAGCTATTATGTTTATTTCTATCCATCTTCAGGAACCATCATTGTTTATAATATGCTTATGAGTATACGTATTTGAGAACCATCGATTTTTTGAGTATATTTGCGATCAGAGGGAGATGTGCATAATAGCACATCGATTTGCTATGCAAACGTTTTAAAACATGTAGAGTTTGAAAAGTGAGATTCCTTTTTGAAGAATTTCCTCTTATTTATTAGAGCCGAAACTACGCCCTCTTCGAGTGCGACGACGACGGTGGAGTTTCGCAAGTTCATGCAATCCTATGCGTTGAACCAGTAGCGGGGAAATGAAACGAATAATGGAGCAGTGGTCTGAGAGCTTCAGCCAACCAGTAATAATGTCTGTAGGAAGCATAAATGCGTGGATCTTATACATAGCTAATGGCAAGCTGTTATTCGTAAACCTTCAATTCTGTATTTGTATTTTTCTTGTATTCTAGCATTTCCTATGATTTTGTTCATGTTTCATGAAGATGCCAACCTGTCAATGATAGCTTTTTGCCGAAGAGCATTTACATTTTTTCAAGTACATTATCCCCTTTTATGCAGCTATTTTTTTTCCTTGAATATCTTTCTAGCTGAGAATTTCAGAATAGCAAAGATTTGCTAAAATGGTTTATTGGGATATAGTTTTTTTTTGATGGGAGTAGATGTTTTGCATAAATATTTACTTTGTTAGACACGAATTCAAGCAGTAATGAAACGAACTTTAAAAATAGCTTCTGTAAAAAAAAATCATATCAAGAAAATAAAGTCATGCTTTCATGCACAATGAGGGAGAAGCTTAATTTAATTAGTCATGCGAGATAACGGCTGTCCTGGTCAGCATAGTACATCTCCATATTCAAGTCTCATTCGAGAGAAGCGTCAGGCTATCTGCCGCCTCCCGAAGCTGCTTTCTACTGGAGTATATCGTCGGAAACATGATTTCCCCCGTTGCATCGATTCGCTGTTTTGCCTGACCGGTGACCGTCTCCTCATTCTTCCGTCTGTCGGCCGCTGTTGTGTAGATTTATTACTCCATTCGCACTTCTTGATGTCGCGCTGAGCACCGGCAACACTTGAGTGCATCATCGCGTTAGCGCGATCCTCGTGTTTTTTTGTTTTACAACTTTGAGGTTCTTCTCGGTCCATTGCATCATCTCCGAGAGTTGTCCTCTGCGAATTCAAGTAATTGATTCACAAATGGTAATTAAAATTCGTGAATTTTCATCTGAAAATAAGTTGTCTTTAAATTAATACAAAGAAGAAAGCACTTGTATTATTGCGATTGAGGAAAACTTATGTTGGAATTTGAGGTGCAATTATGCGGAGAGCATAATGTCATTCCAAGAGAGAAAATTTTTTGTTAAAAATTCTGGGCATTCTATCGTATATGCGACTTCATTAGAAGATGAGTATCGTCGAAAAAAAAATTAAGGCAGGTTCGAATTGCCGTGGAAGTAGGTACTCTCATTCTCGCTTGCTATTTCGGTCGGAAAAGCCGCTGCGTGAAAATAACACGCGCAAATGAGTGTGCGAAGGGCCGCATCAATTTGAAATCTCACATAATTGTACGATGATCGACCTCCTTTTTAATGATGCATTCAGAACGATTTGTGCCGTACCAGTGCACTTATTTATTTATTTATCGTACATGAAATTAATATTTCGATGTGATAGCACAAAATATAATAAGGAATGTTTAAATCGAATGATGTTTCATCTTCTAGACTGATGGTGAGCTGATTGCTCGGATTTTAGTGAAGCATAAAAACAGAAGAGTAATCAACACCTATCGTCCCCAGTTCTTGTGGTCAATTCTGCATGCCCGCCACTAAATGAAGAGCAGACCCTTTGCGCGGTTCTCCTTCTGCCTTCTGCGTCTGTTCGCTGATGATGTCACGCATTCTTCAAAAGAATTTTCTGAATTTATGTTCTAAAAATTATTCTCAATTTTACATTTGTATTTACGCCTTTCGTCAGCAGGTACATATAAACGAATTATTCCAATAGATATGCATTGACGTACATGCAATATTTCTACAGGCGTGTTTGTAAAATTATAGAATTTTTTATAAATCACTTACTTATGAAAGAAAAATTTTAGAAAAATTTTCTAATTATTATTTTGCGAATATAGTAAGATGTATTTTATTGAGTTTGTAACCTTGCGTAGCTGTTAAGGAGCTTGAAAATTGCTGATCCCGTGATAATCGCCTGGAGGGCATTCGACGTCTTATTCTGTGGAAAGGGGATGGAGTAGAAGCGCCGATCGTCTCTTCTGTCGTCCGATACGACTTCCTCGGCATCGTCGAGCTGCTTAATCTTCAGCTGGTACATCTCCTCTGGCCTCTCGCGTTCTCCCAGATCACAAGCGCCACCAGCAACGCCGTGTACTTGTTCCACTAAACAGAAATTGGAAACCAGTGTATCTTATTTTCCTTGAATGTCTACAATATATGTACCTATAATGTATGTATGTAGATATGTATTTATGTGCATAGCACCAAGGGAATATATGTATGATCGTTAGTACCAACATATAATTGATTCACAAATGGTTTTAACATTCAGAAATGTTTCACTTAAATTTGTAACATGGTTTTGGTGTTATAATAGTCTACTGATATGTAAATATATGTATGTATGTAAGCCATGTAATTTTTAGGATGCATTGTCGCTAAAAGAAAGTGAGATTTCGACGCTATACAGCAATTCTCCGCTCTAAGACATTATATTTTAAAAAATTTCTCTTTTTTTTCTTTTTTATTAATCTAAATACTTTATATGGGATAGTTAGTAATGAAAATAAACATACGTTTGCGGCGAGAAAGCTCTTCAAGTTGCCGCTAGAGTCGGAGAATGACTGCTGCTCGTGCTCTTCAAGAAGCGTCTCCAGCTTCTGGCTTACGAGTTAGAGTTAATTTGCAGATCCGAAGGAATTCAGCTGTCTGAGGTGGAACGAAGGGCCTATCACGACCTCGACGTCGTATCAGGAAACACGAGGAGCGCGCAAACGCGATGATGCTCTCAAGTGGTGCCGGTGCTAACAATCAGCGCGACGTCAAGGAGTTCGGATGGAACACGGCACTCGTGAGAGAGCTCTTCGAGAAGTCGGGCCGACTAAAGAGAAAAAAGAGAAATTTTTTAAAATATAATGTCTTAGAGCGGAGAATTGCTGTATAGCGTCGAAATCTCACTTTCTTTTAGCGACAATGCATCCTAAAAATTACATGGCTTACATACATACATATATTTACATATCAGTAGACTATTATAACACCAAAACCATGTTACAAATTTAAGTGAAA
Organism: Allodiplogaster sudhausi; assembly: GCA_945643635.1. Lineage (NCBI taxonomy): Eukaryota > Metazoa > Nematoda > Chromadorea > Rhabditida > Diplogasteridae > Allodiplogaster > Allodiplogaster sudhausi. The sequence goes on along the minus strand of CALZFC010000291.1, from coordinate 98,722 downwards.
CATTTCTGAATGTTAAAACCATTTGTGAATCAATTATATGTTGGTACTAACGATCATACATATATTCCCTTGGTGCTATGCACATAAATACATATCTACATACATACATACATTATAGGTACATATATTGTAGACATTCAAGGCAAATAAGATACACTGGTTTCCAATTTCTGTTTAGTGGAACAAGTACACGGCGTTGCTGGTGGCGCTTGTGATCTGGGAGAACGCGAGAGGCCAGAGGAGATGTGCCAGCTGAAGATTAAGCAGCTCGACGATGCCGAGGAAGTCGTATCGGACGACAGAAGAGACGATCGGCGCTTCTACTCCATCCCCTTTCCACAGAATAAGACGTCGAATGCCCTCCAGGCGATTATCACGGGATCAGCAATTTTCAAGCTCCTTAACAGCTACGCAAGGTTACAAACTCAATAAAATACATCTTACTATATTCGCAAAATAATAATAAGAAAATTTTTCTAAAATTTTTCTTTCATAAGTAAGTGATTTATAAAAAATTCTATAATTTTACAAACACGCCTGTAGAAATTTTGCATGTACGTCAATGCATATCTATTGGAATAATTCGTTTATATGTACCTGCTGACGAAAGGCGTAAATACAAATGTAAAATTGAGAATAATTTTTAGAACATAAATTCAGAAAATTCTTTTGAAGAATGCGTGACATCATCAGCGAACAGACGCAGAAGGCAGAAGGAGAACCGCGCAAAGGGTCTGCTCTTCATTTAGTGGCGGGCATGCAGAATTGACCACAAGAACTGGGGACGATAGGTGTTGATTACTCTTCTGTTTTTATGCTTCACTAAAATCCGAGCAATCAGCTCACCATCAGTCTAGAAGATGAAACATCATTCGATTTAAACATTCCTTATTATATTTTGTGCTATCACATCGAAATATTAATTTCATGTACGATAAATAAATAAATAAGTGCACTGGTACGGCACAAATCGTTCTGAATGCATCATTAAAAAGGAGGTCGATCATCGTACAATTATGTGAGATTTCAAATTGATGCGGCCCTTCGCACACTCATTTGCGCGTGTTATTTTCACGCAGCGGCTTTTCCGACCGAAATAGCAAGCGAGAATGAGAGTACCTACTTCCACGGCAATTCGAACCTGCCTTAATTTTTTTTTCGACGATACTCATCTTCTAATGAAGTCGCATATACGATAGAATGCCCAGAATTTTTAACAAAAAATTTTCTCTCTTGGAATGACATTATGCTCTCCGCATAATTGCACCTCAAATTCCAACATAAGTTTTCCTCAATCGCAATAATACAAGTGCTTTCTTCTTTGTATTAATTTAAAGACAACTTATTTTCAGATGAAAATTCACGAATTTTAATTACCATTTGTGAATCAATTACTTGAATTCGCAGAGGACAACTCTCGGAGATGATGCAATGGACCGAGAAGAACCTCAAAGTTGTAAAACAAAAAAACACGAGGATCGCGCTAACGCGATGATGCACTCAAGTGTTGCCGGTGCTCAGCGCGACATCAAGAAGTGCGAATGGAGTAATAAATCTACACAACAGCGGCCGACAGACGGAAGAATGAGGAGACGGTCACCGGTCAGGCAAAACAGCGAATCGATGCAACGGGGGAAATCATGTTTCCGACGATATACTCCAGTAGAAAGCAGCTTCGGGAGGCGGCAGATAGCCTGACGCTTCTCTCAAATGAGACTTGAATATGGAGATGTACTATGCTGACCAGGACAGCCGTTATCTCGCATGACTAATTAAATTAAGCTTCTCCCTCATTGTGCATGAAAGCATGACTTTATTTTCTTGATATGATTTTTTTTACAGAAGCTATTTTTAAAGTTCGTTTCATTACTGCTTGAATTCGTGTCTAACAAAGTAAATATTGCAAAACATCTACTCCCATCAAAAAAAAACTATATCCCAATAAACCATTTTAGCAAATCTTTGCTATTCTGAAATTCTCAGCTAGAAAGATATTCAAGGAAAAAAAATAGCTGCATAAAAGGGGATAATGTACTTGAAAAAATGTAAATGCTCTTCGGCAAAAAGCTATCATTGACAGGTTGGCATCTTCATGAAACATGAACAAAATCATAGGAAATGCTAGAATACAAGAAAAATACAAATACAGAATTGAAGGTTTACGAATAACAGCTTGCCATTAGCTATGTATAAGATCCACGCATTTATGCTTCCTACAGACATTATTACTGGTTGGCTGAAGCTCTCAGACCACTGATCCATTATTCGTTTCATTTCCCCGCTACTGGTTCAACGCATAGGATTGCATGAACTTGCGAAACTCCACCGTCGTCGTCGCACTCGAAGAGGGCGTAGTTTCGGCTCTAATAAATAAGAGGAAATTCTTCAAAAAGGAATCTCACTTTTCAAACTTTACATGTTTTAAAACGTTTGCATAGCAAATCGATGTGCTATTATGCACATCTCCCTCTGATCGCAAATATACTCAAAAAATCGATGGTTCTCAAATACGTATACTCATAAGCATATTATAAACAATGATGATCAGTCATAATAAAAACGATGACCTCGTTGGCGTTCGTGCTGGGGACATAACGGGTGCCTCTGCAGTTCTCCACCTTGTCACAGATCCCAACAGCATAGCACCTGTTGTCGAATGCACTTTTAAATAAACATTACTAGATCTTTCAATGTTACCATGTACATGTACCTCGTATTAAAGGAGCACGATAATCAACCATAATCTAATTGAATTTTCCTGACTGTCATAGTCGCGTCTCTCTAAATCACCTGCTCCCTCACTCTTGAGTCAGGAAAAAAAAGCAACTTTTGTTTGAGTTTTGACCACATTAAACTTGTGCGGCCGGCTACGCGATGCCGCATTTTTCGCGAATAACTCGCCTTGCTAGAAGATCCTTAATATCGCTGCATCTTTTCTCCTCTAGTTGCTGAATCATCGCTCTGCAAGCCGTCGGCTCACATCCTCAAACGTAGCATTAAAAACGTAGCACTAAAAATGCATCAACTAAGGCTTTGTCAATAGTCTCCGACCGCATTATGGCGCCTTGAGACGCTTCCAAAAAAAAACAACCCTTACAAAACTCAATAGATCTTCTATAGGGCACGTAACAGACGTTTTACATAAAGCTACCGTTTTTGTTGGCCGATACCACTACGGTTCTGCTGGCAAGAGAAGTTGTCGTTGACTCTATAACTGTTTCTCTTTTTTAAAAAATCCAGTCAAGAATATGACATATTAACCATCTTTATGCTATGATGATCATTCTATTTATTTAATTTTAAATTTAACTATTTTAAGTGAAGAAAATGCTTTGAAAAGCCTCGAAGAGTAAGCAGCAACTATTAGCGAGAGTTCATACTTTTTGTTGTTGTCGTTGTCTTAGCGTCGGTGGTGCTTGCGGTCGTTGTGGTCGTGGACGGAAATTGTGATTATAGTTAGAACCGACTTTTGTGTGCATGTTTAACTCAGAATGTAACATCGCCTTACTAATCTTGACTATGAATGCTTATGTTGTTCAGAGATGCCAGAATGCTGATTAATTTGATGTATGCTCTATGCAATCAACAACTTCTGGAGCAACCGTTGTGGCGGTCGTGGTTGTCTTGTGATCCTCCGCGTAGAAGCTGTAGATCTCCCCCGTCCCCGCTGCGCAAGATCCGCCTTCTAGGCGCTCAAAGTAGGCGTTGCTTGCCGAGTCTGGCACTTCTCCGGTAAAGACGACTCTGCACGGATGACCTCGATAAACAGCGACTCCCAAGCATTTGGGTTCCTGAAGATGGATAGAAATAAACATAATAGCTTATACGAGTGTGCACTTGCATTTTTGCATGCTTCAAAGCAACACGTATGGTCGCTTGCTATGATGCTTTGTTGTGACTTGTCAGTCCGCTGGAATCGAGTGAAAGTTGATGTGGTCTATAAAGAAATTCTAAGCGATTTTGTATCGAAGTACATAAGTAGGATATAATCCGAGCGAATATCTTACCATCGACGAAAAGAGGAGGCTTGCAAGAACGAATGCCCACTGCATTTCCTGTTGAACAAGAATCGCCACAAGCTTTTCACAGAAGTTGAGGTCTCGACGACTGGCCAAACCGTAAATGCTTTAGCCCTTCCTTCGGCATTCCCATCCTTGTCTTGAAGTTTCGTTGCCTAGCGCCTAAGTGCTGCTCCTCATCACAATATTCCTTCAAGCTTTTCTGTATCATTCTTTTGTAACGCAAAGCGCACATGCAACGAAGATGTACCATTTTTGTATCACAAAGCACTCATTTATGTATGTACCATCGAAGGGAACAAAAGCCATTGGAAGCGGAAGGATTCAAATCTCAACTGCTGTCAGGAATGCTCGCATCCTCGTTCTTCTTGTTGATGTCTAAGCCCGGCTAGCCTATGGGATGACAAATAAGTAAAACTAGGAAAGTCGGTAAAAGTGCTCATGCCGATATCCAAATAGCGTCAGTTGCTCTCTGCGTTCGCACAGACCCATTGGGCATTCCAAATAACTGGTCAGGACATTTATTTTTGGGACCCGTTCTTGGTAGCAAAGTGACTTAATTTACATAAATTTTCATAGTACGAATCTGCATAATGGACTTTCCAAAGTCTGATAAAAGTAGGAAAACCCTTGTTTCCCCTGCTCTACGGGTTTAAATTTAACGATCGGACATTCCGTCATATAGTCGCGAGGCGTTAGTCTGGGTCTAACCAATTACTTTTTTTGCCTTCTGTTGTATTATTTACGAGCTCAAAAATTTTCGACTCACCATTCTTCAATGCCTCTGATTCTAATTTTAAAATGGAAAAAAATTTGCTGAAGAGTAAACGGCCATGCCTCGCTTTCACATGTTACTATTCATGCTGAACCGACTGTATTTCCTACTGAGCCCCTTCTGTTTTGTGGCCCTGGGAGATGGCAAGGGAAAGGGTAATGGAAAGAAGCTTGGACGATAAGCACACAGAAAACGTTGTGACGTGTGTTACAATATTGTACCGATTTATTGCCAATGCAATTGTGTTCATCTCCATGTCACAATTTTAATTTCCATTAAATCGTGGAGACATTCTCTCAAATAAAAACAAGATAGCGCTTTTCTTCATTTATATTTCAGGATCGTATTAATAACATCATCATTATATCCTGGCTTACAAATGGTGACGGAAAAGAGTAACATTTACTGGGGGACGTTGGACTCCTCAAGCACACTTTACCAAATCGATTCGACTTCGTGGTCCTTGTCTTCTCGCCGTCATCGGTGGCATAATCTGGTGAATATGGAATTCAAGTAAAAAATATATATATATATTCACATTTCTTTTACCAACAAATACACATTCAATAAAACAATAAAAAAACAATGGGACGTTATTTTTTTATTATTCATTTTAAAATATCTTAATGATAATGCATTTTTGTATAAAACCCAAGTATGATTGCATTCGCAGCTTGTGATACATAAATTTGCTTTTTCTTCCAAAGAGATGTATATGTAGCTGCTCATTCTATTTTTACCGTCACCAACCTGGAATCGTGCAGCGGAGGCTGGTGAGAGGAGAGCAGCGAAGGCGAGAAGGAGAGCCTTGGAGTATTTATGTCGAGAGGACTGGCAGAGGAGCTCCTTTTTACTTCAAGTTATTTAATACTCCCTTTGTTCCCCTTTTATAATCTGTTCCGGTACAGTGAACTTGTACTTAGCACAGTTTGTTTGGCAGCCAGGTTCAACCTAGGGGTTCTGAACACACTGTGCTTGAGAATTAATTCCTGTTTTCGTGATTCTCTGTCTATTACTCTCTGGCTCTAAGTTAACCCGGCTGCCAAATAAACTGTGCTCAGTACAAGATCACGTGTTCTGAATGCCATCAAAGATCACGGCTACATTGAGGTACAATATAATATCACGTCAAAGAATTCGGAACTTCCCTGCCAGTCGGCTCGACATTACTTTATGCTTAAAGGAGAGGAACACGGACAAAGAGATGCTAAAATATTAATAAAATCATCCGCTTATCTTGCTCGATTTTGAACTCCTCTGATGAAGTTCACGTGTACTGGAACTGATTATAGTGAAAAGATAAAGAGAGTGGCAGACTGAGTTGCGAGCGTATCAAGGAACAAGGAACGAATTCTTAGCACAAAGTGTTCAGAATGCGCATAGTAATGTCTCTCAGTAAAACAAAGTGCTCTTTGCCCCTGTTTTCCCTAGCGAAAATCACCAGGAAAAAAATAATCCGGCTAAACTCGGACATTTCCCATCGCCCTCTGCCGTGCCGCACATTAGAATTGTCTTTGATTCGCAGCAGACGAGCCCGGACAAGGAAGTAGTAAAAGATTAATAAAAGCCTCCACTAGGTTAAAACCGCCTGATAAGGAAACTGTGCTCAGTACAAGAACACGTGAAGCAGAACCGATTTTAAAAGGGGGCGCTTAGACCACAAAGGCACTTGAAATACAGCGGAGCCCTTCTGCTAGTCCTCTCGACATTAGACTAATGTACTCCAAGGCTCTCCTTCTGGCATTCACCGCTCTCCTCTCACCGGCCTCCGCCGCACGATTCAAGGTTCGTAACTGTAAAATGTATGAGTTCAGATATCAGATGTAAGAGAATTTATTTGTTCTTTTTTATCATCATTCTGTAACAGAATGTTAAATTAAAGATTTGTTTACTTCTATTGTTTTCCTTTGCCAGCGAGCCGCCGCCTGCCAGTCGTGCACGCTGGCCCAGATTGCCACTTCTCCAGCCGGCAGCGAAGGCGCTGTCGCATTCGCGTCTGACGTCATCGACAACAGCGGAGAGTGCGCGAAGAGAACGCTCGTCTGTGGAGGAAGCCAGAAGTGGGAGGCAGTTGTGGAGGTGAGAGTGAGAGGAAGAGAGGAGAGAGAGCGAGGGATAGAGAGAGTTAGAGAGGAGAGAGAAAGAGAGAAAGAGGGAGAGAAAAAGAGAAGAGAGTAAAACATTAGAAGGAATAGACTGAAGACTGTTGGCGAGGTACAACAAAAAAGGTATACTATGGGAGAGTAAAAAAAATTTGCTTCTGTTACGAATTAGCGCAAACCTTTCGTTGCTCTCTGTACGAAAATGATCAACGATTCAGTCACTTGAATTATTTACAACAAAAATAGTTTATTCGGATATCTTTAAACCGTTTCGAATACTATATATGTATGTAAACTAACTTAAAGAAGGCAACAAATACTAAGTTGGCTGACATAACGCGAGAGCGCATGTGATTTAAAGGGAGGCAACTACAATTGTTAGGATTATTGAAATATGTAAATTACGATTGATTTTCTTTCTCTTTTAAATGTTCCCTCGTCCAGGTGAATGGCGACAGCAACTACAACTACGTGGCTGGGTACGGTGAGGCCGTGACGGTGAGCGTCGTCTGCAGCGCCGATGGCACGGCCTGGCTGGCGGCGGCCGCGCCCTCTCTGCCCGTCATCACGAAGCTCGTCTGCTACACGCTCGGATAAGATGGGGAACGATAGGAGAATATACTTGGCATTTAGACTTAGCATTAGGCGTAGGCATATCTATAAAAGGAATTATTACTAATAGTTATCTTAAAGGAACCACGCACTGAATTACAGTGGTATATTAGGACCATTTTAAACGCGCGCCCTCAAATATTTGGCCCTTCTGCGGGTTAGAGAGCGAGTAAAATAGGAGGGTGGCTAACAGCTACAGTAAAAAATTTTGGCCTAGCCACATTTCGCGTGCTTCTAACTTTCTAACAAGTATACAAAAATGGTTCAAACTTTCCAGAAGTATGTTTTATACTGATGCTAATAGATCCACGTCCATAAAACAATATGTTAGATATTCAGTGAACTGCTACTTTAATAAGCAAGAATTGTCTCTTTTCCCTAATATTACATATTTATATTGACAAAACTTGTGTAGATAAAACTAATGACGATACGGGAGGAATTATTTCCAAATAAAGGAATTGGTTATCTTAGGAACTTAAAAAAATATCGACTCGTCTTGTTCCGTTTTCAGAACATTGAATATGTATCCATCTGGGTCTTGTTCGATAGGTTCAGCAACATGCATGATAGTAAAAGAATATGAAATTCATGATTAAAAGGTGAGCTGTGACTGTAAGACGAATAATTCAAAGATACTACTTCTCGGAACAATGTGCAGAAATCTAATTGGACATCTCCTGTAAAGGAGCTTGAATGTCGGTAACTCCTACCGTTGCTTGGAGCATCGAGTTCTTGGCAACTTGCCTTATATATATATATATATATATATATATATATATATATAGCGGTCTATCATTTAGTCATATATGAAATATAGTCGCGAAGCGTTAATCTGAGTCTCACCTGTCATTTTTCTACCATATATTTTATCATTTACGATCTGAAACTTTATTACGAATCGTCTGTCGTGTTGCGCCCCTTCTACTTCTAATTTCCCCTAAATACGATAAGTAATCTTGCAAAAGGCAACCGACTCGACTTTTCCTTAAAAAAATTTAATTAAATTTTTTATGTAGTCCCGGTATTAAAACATTCAGAAGGCGATGAATCTTGTCAGCGACAAAAGTCTTCTCACAATCAGCGCTATTGTAAAATGGAAGCTAAAAAAATAAGCTGTTGACTTGTGCCAACGATTGGCTGGTTCACCTGACTTTCTGTGAACTTTTAAATCTCTAAATCCTCTATTTTGTGAGACCAAAATGCCGTTAATTTTTCCTCCTAAATCTGATAATTAATCTTGCAAAAGGCAACCGACTCGTGCTGGCTTCTTTCCTTCACGTGGACCCGTGTGCTCCTTTAGCGCGAACGATGATGACAGTCTCCTAGTTTACGAGAAGGCGGACACTGATACACTTCTGGATATCTTCATTAGCAATGCCTACCTTTTACTGTAGTTGTTGGCTTCCTTCTGGAAGCATTCCCTCATGTTTTTGTTTTCAGGCCGGTGTTGTCAGCGTTAGCTGTTGTGTTGCTGTTGTGAGGGCTTGCCTCTTTTCTGCGCCGATCATCCACGTGTTTGGTCATCCTTCCGTCTCGATGATTTCGACGAGAATGCTGGCCTTTCTGCGCTCACACTACATCAACCGTATGACTGACGATCAGGTACTAATTATCTGTTGATAATTAAGTTGTTGTATTTCTCCTTGAAAGGACGAGTATTGAACTTGTTTGCGTTCAAGGATTTAGTAAATCAGGATAATCAGGTAGGCCTTTATCTTTTGTTGTTCTGGTCGTTCCTTGAAAGAAGGAGACTTATATTGAGAATTTCTGATTCTTCTGTTTAAACTGATATTTAATATTTCCGTTCCGTAATCAGTGTTAAAGTTTTGTTTGCCATCGATTTCGTTTACAATTGAATGAAAACAGGCGTTTCATTGGAAACAAGCTTACTGACAAGGAAACACTGCTCTGCCATTCTTTGGTGATTCAAGGATAATTTATACGACAGTTGATCTAAAGGGAATGGCTGAGCAGCTGTGAGTGGTCTTATTGTTAGCTGTGAGTGCATGGTGGCACGTTGTTGCAGTACGGTGTCGCTTAGCTCAAGCTGTAATCATAGAAAAAGTTAGAGGGCATACTCCATAGGCTAGAATCAAGGTAATTCAAAAAATATGTCATGGAAAAAGGCGAGAATTAAACAATGAATTTTTGCCCCTGGAATGCACTAACCAAACCAAGTGCATGTCACTTGCGGATTCGCGTACCACTCCCCATCGTATTCCGTCCATTGATAGCTCAGCTCATGGTCAGTGCACGTGAGCGTTGAGGCGAATGAAGTGACCGTACCATTGGAACGTGTCACCTAAAGTGGAGAGTCCACTATTAATCTCGTAATTATCGCCGCTACCTTCGGCAAAGATGCCTGCAAAAAATTTTCCGTTGAGGTATTTTTCAACCGGAATGGTCTTGAGGCACTACATTTGAAATGACACCACGACGATGTGCACACCGATACGTCGTAGCCGCTCCGGCAGCGCAGAGTCATGCACGTGGTGACCTCGTTCGTCTCGATCAGCACCGAGGTATCGCATGAGTAGCCCGGCGGACACGTGGATGCCATGGTGTATGTGCACTGATTGCAGTCTGAATCGTACTTCGGAAGAGAAAAAAAGATCGAAATTCGGAATTCCTATGCAGCAATTGAATAATTGAATAATTTTTCCAAATTATTGTTTTAGAATATACCAATTATTGCTTTAGAATGTTTTCTGATTTTGGCATCTTTTTTTTGCAGGCTCCAAAGATTGTACCAGAAGAAGAAGTTGTTGACGGGTCAGTAGATGTTGGCATTGTTGATGTGGGGATTGATATTGTGGAGGTCGTTGTTATCGCTTCCGTCGTTGCACCTGGATTTATCTTTTATTAGTCCAAAACAAATCTTCCGTTCACGAAGAATCCGCGTTGTGTTTATGTGCTGTTAGAAAAAAGCTTGCGTATTCATTGGGGCTTTCTGAAAATGTGTAGGGCTTAGACTGTAATCACCTACAAAATTAGAGAGCATGCTTGATATATTAGAACGAAGAAATAAAAATATGTTACGGAAAAGGGATTCTGTCATGAACCCCTCCTGGTCACTTACCGCGTGCACCACAGTAGATCTTAGCCTCTCCTTTGACCTCATATTGCTCCGTGCCGTCCGTGACAATCCAGGAAGTGTTGTGTGGGTGGCAGACGCCTTCAGTGCCAGCAACGAATTTGTCGGGAAGCTGAACAATCGGACATTTTACAATTTAAGAGCCAACTGACATCATTGTACCGGAAAATACAAGCGTTTTCGGTAATTGTAAGCCAAACAAGAACTCAGCCATGTACCACAAAGACAATGCGCGTCGCTTCGCTTGCATGGCCGCAAAAGAACGTGCAGTTCTTCGAGTCGACCCACACCTGGGCTGTTCTATCGAATGGATAGCCCGTCACTGCGGTCTTGTTGTCATCCACGTTCACTGCATAGAGCGGCGCGCAATTCTCAAAGTTGCAGCTCTCTGAAACATGCTCTTCATTGATTTTATCAAATATTATTATTGTATTGTTTTAGAATATTCCAATAATTGTTTTCAGAATAGACCAACAACATACCGGCGTTGTATCCGATATATAATATTCATAACAAAGTTCATAATTCGAATACTTCGTTTACTGTGCTCCGAAAAAGAATTTTTTTCCAAATAGTAGTTTTAGAATATACCCATTATTATTTTTAGAATATACCAACATACCAGTTATTAATCGGAATAAAAATATTCATAATGGGATTCGGAATTCTGATGGCTTCCTTTTATTACGGGATGCGGAAATCGAAAGTTGGAAGAGGAAAAGTTCGAAATTCGGAATTCGAATACCTCCTTGATACCGACGAACATTTAATAACAGTGGATCGCGCTGTTTCTGTGCTACAAATCTTCAGGCTGGCTGTCAATTTGTAAGCTATATTACATAGATTTAACAACGAAAACATATACCCGGGGTTGTTGTTGTCGACGTCATCGTCGTTGTTGTGCTTTCTAGAATGAATGAACTATTAGCTCTTACTTAATTTTTTTTTATTTCACCGCGCACTGCCGAAATTTCATGTAAAAGTATCGTTTTGTGAATAATCAAGCATTCACTTATTTGACAATTGTGCAGTCGATTGAGGGAGAAATGTTGTCGGAAAGAAGTAAGCAAATGTTACCTGAAGTCGTCGTTGCCGTGCTCGCGGATGTAGTTGGTGGTTCTTCGTCTAATTTGAATATGTTAGATTTATGTATATATCGCTTGTCGGTGAATATTCGAATAAAAAATGCTATCATGGAAAGAAGGGTTCTTTTATCAAATCCTCTGGACACTTTAGAATACTTCCCTTCTTATATTGCGGGAGAGCACAGTAGATATTGTAAGCCTTGTCGATTACATGTGTGTTGCTGCCGTCGATGATATGCCAATTGTTGTCTGATGTGCAGGCTGCTTCAGTGCCAACGTAGTATGGGTTGCCAGACTGAATAATAGAAATTTGGCAATTGCATCCTTGCAAAGGACATTGCAAATATTCTTGTTAATTGCAGAAAAAAACTCACCAGAAAGAAGACAAGGCGCGTCTGTTCGCTTCCACCGGAGCACCACCACATACAAGTGGTACCGCTGCTCGCCGGCTTAGCAGATTCATCGAATGGATACCCGCGCACCGGGAAGTCATTGGAGGCGGGGTCAATCGGTTGCATCACTGGGCACTTCTCCATGTTGCAGCTTGCTGAAACTTGCGCTTGCATTATCGCTGGCTTCTCTGGTACCACTTCCGTAAACGATGAACATTTAATAAATATGTATCGCGCTATTTCTGCGGTACGAATCTTCAGGGTGGCTGTCAATTTCTAATCAAATTATATCGATTTAGCAATGAAAACGTAAAGCCGGAACTGCTGTTGTCGTCGTCATCGAAGATGTTCTGTTTACTTGTTTTAGAATATACCAATTATTGTCCTAGAACGTTTTAGCATTTTGGCGTTTTTCTTGCCAGTTCCAAAGATTGTACCAGAAGAAGAAGCGGTTTCCATGTCAGTCGGTGTTGGAGCTGTAGATGTGGTGATTGGAATTGTGGAGGTCGTTGTTATCGCCTCTGTCGTTGCACCTGTATTTATCTTTTATTAGTCCAAAACAAAATATTCTCCTCGTTCATGATCCAATGTTGTCGGGAAGAAGTAAGCGAAGTGTTACCTGAAGTCGTCGTTGTCGTGCTCGTGGATGAAGTTGGTGGTTGCGCGCCTAATTTGAATCATGCTAGATGTATGTATATTTCGCATGTCAGTGAATTGACTATGTTAGAATAAAAAAAATGCTATCATGGAAAGAAGGGTTCTTTTATCAAATCGTCTGATCACTTTCGAAAACTTCTATTCTTACCTTGGGGGAGAGAACAGTAGATCTTGGCAGACCGGTCGACAAGATAATTGCCGGAAACGTCCTCGACATGCCAAACGTTGTTGGGTGTGCAGACTCCTTTAGTGCCAACGACCCATGTGTTGGCAAACTGAACAATAAACATTTCGCAATTGCATCATTGCACAGGACAATGCAAATGTTCTTCTTAATTGTAGGCCCAAAGCTCACCACAAAGACAATTCGCGTCTGTTCGCTTCCACCGGAGCACCACCACGTACAGGTGGTCTCGTTGGTCGTCGGCTGTGCTGATTCATCGAATGGATACCCGCGCATCGCGGTGAAGCCGTCATTGGAGGCAATAGGTTCCATCACAAAGCACTTATCCATGTTGCAGCTCGCTGAAACGTGCACCTACTTCATCGCTGCCTTCTCAGCTGTGAATCATTTAATAACGGTTGATCGCGCTGTTTCTGTGGTACGAATCATCAGGGTTGTTGTCAATTTCCAATCAATATTACATAGATTTAACAATGGAAACATATACCAGGGGTTGTTGTTGTCGACGTCATCGTAGTTGTTGTGATTTCTAGAATGAATTAACTATTTGCTCATTCTTAAATTTTTTGACTGATCACTATGGAAATTTCGTGTTAAACATCGTTTTGTGAATAATCAAGCATACACTCATTGTGACAATTGTGCTGTCGATCGAGGGAGAAATAGTCTCCATGTTGTTATTTAATGTTGTCGGGAAGGAGTAAGCAAAGTGTTACCTGAAGTCGTCGTTGTCGTGCTCGTGGATGGAGTTGTTGGATGCGAGCCTAATTTGTATCATGTTAGATTATGTACATATATATCGCTTGTTATTCCGAGATGTGCACTTTCATTTTCGAGCATTTAAAGATCAGACACATTCAAGGTGATCAACGTTGCTGAAAATTTAAGTGAGAACGAAACTCAGCGGCAACCCATTTGAATTTTCTTTGACCATTCTAGTCACCTCTCTCAAAATCACATGCTCTCTCGCCCTCGTGTCAGGCAAAAAGGCGTTAATTAAAGAATCAGCTTTTGGCTCCCTGGATGTACTAACCATAGACGGCGCAGTACACTTCCGGATTCGAGTACAAAGCCTCGTCGTGATTGTTCCACTGATTACTTGCTGAAGTGCACGTTAAATTGAGATTAACAACCATGCCATCGGAGCGCCTCACCTAAAGTTGTAGAATCTCACAATTATCGCAGCCTTCGGCAAAGATGCCTGCACACAATTTTTCGGTGTTAAACTGCGACAAGTTCTATAAATAATATATATAAATGAATTCGAAGAATCGTAATCGCAAGGTTACACAAACTGCACACTTTTTTCACAGCCCTTCGGCACTCCTTTCTAAATGACACAACGACAATGTGTGCACCCCTCCGAAGTAGCCGTCCGGGCAGCCCAGCGTCGTGCAGTTGGTGAGCGGGTTCGTCTCGATCAGCGCCGAACTCAAGCACGAGCAGCCCTCTGGGCACTTGGATGACATTGTGAACGTGCACTGATTGCAGACGGAATCGTACGCTGTTGACGGGAATTGTTTTCCAAATAAATTATTGTTTTAGAAAATACATACCAATTATTGTTTTTTTTATAGAATATACCAACATACCAGGGATGAATCGGAATAAAAATATTAAAAACGGAATTCGGAATTTTTAAGGCTCCTTTTAATATCGGAATATGAGAACAAGTTCGGAATTAGGAATTGTGATACACCCCCTGATCCCGACGAACATTTAATAACGGTGGATCGCGCTGTTTCTATGGTACGAAAATTGTCAATTTCCAATCAATATTACATAAATTTAACAACGAAAACATATACCTGGAGTTGTTGTTGTCGACGACATCGGCGCTGGTGTGGTGGCTAGAAGGAATATTAGCTATTTCTTAATTTTTATTTGATTGCTCACTACGGAAATTTCATATAAACGTATCGTTTTCTAGTTACACTTATTGTGACTATTCTCCAGTCGATTGTCTCCAAGTTCATGCTCCAATGTTGTCGGGAAGGAGTTATGTTACATGTATGTATATATATATATATATATATATATATCGCTTGTCGGTGACATTTACTTTTTTCCCATATGTGGAGATCGCAAAAGGAAATTCGTGGCATGCTCACTGCTAATAACATGCTCTCGCGCGCTTGTGTCAGGTGCAAAGGAGTGAATTATAGAATGAGGAGTTTTTGGCTCCTTGAAAGCACTTACGAAGGACGGCGCATGTCACTTCTGGATTCACGTACAACCACCCCAGGTGGTCCTTCCACTGATTGCTCGCTGAAGTGCACGTAGGAGGAACCATCGGATTGATTTGAGTGACCGTGCCGTCGTGGAGCGTCACCTAAAGTTGTAGAGTCTAAGCAATTATCGCCGACTTCGGCAAACATGACTGTACACAATTTTTGGTGTGATGCTGCGACGAGTTCTTCAAATGAATACATATATAAATTAAATCAATCGCAGGGTAACGCAAACAGCACGCTTTCTCGCCCTTTTCCAGCCATTCGGCACTCCTTTTTAAATGACACAGCGACAAAGCGCGTACAGATCCGTCGTAGCCGTCCGGGCAGCGCAGCGTCGTGCAGTTGCTCCACGGGTTAGTCTCGATCACTGCTGAGCTCGAGCACAAGTAGCCCTCTGGGCACTTGGATGACATGGTGTACGTGCACTGATTGCAGCCTGAATCGTACGCTGTTGAACAATTTAATTGTTTCAGAATATATCAGCATACGAGGGTATAAACGAAATAAAATATTCATAATGGTATTCGGAATTCTGAAAGCTCCCTTGCATATCAGAGTGCCGAAATCGGAATTTGGAAGGGGAAAGATCGGAAATCGGAATTCCGATACCCCCTGATACCGACGAACATTTAATAGCAGTGCATCGCTTTTGTTTCTGTGGTACGAATCTTCAGGATTGGCTGTCAATTTCCAATCAATATTACACGAGTTTAGCAACGAAATCTTATACCCGGGGCTGTTGTTGTTGTTGACGTCACCGTCGTAGTTGTGGGGGCTAGAAAGAATGAACAATTAGCTATTTCATAATTTGTTTAATTTGATTGCTCACTACGGAAATTTCATGTAAACGTGTCGCTTTGTGAATAATAAAGCAAACCTTCACTGTGAAAATTTTGCACTGGATTGTGCGATAAGTTGTCTACACGTTCATGTTCAGTCTTGCGGGAAATTAGTAAGCAATGTATGTATTACCCGAAGTCGTCGTTGTCGTGCTCGTGGAAGTGGTTGGCGGGTGTGTGCCTAATTTGAAATACATAAATATGTAGGTGACATTTACTAGATTCCCATATCTGGAGATCGCAAAAGGTTATAAAAGGTTATGCATGATATTTATGATCTGAAATATGCACTCTCATTTTCGAGCAATTAAAGATCAAGCATATTCATGATCAACGTTGTTAAAACTTTAAAGGAGTACGAAACTCAGCGGTAATCTATTAGAATTTTTCTTTCCAGTGGCGGCTGTCTTATTCACATACTCTCTCACCCTTTTGTCAGGGAAAAAGGGCGAAATTTAAGCTTGGGTTTGTTGTGGTGGCTAGAAAGAATGAACTCTTAGCTGTTTCTTAATATTTTTAAATTTGATTGCTCACTGCGGAGATTTCATGTAAAAGCATATTTCATGTGTTCCAATGTTGTCGCGAAGGAGTAAGCAATGTAAGTATTACCTGAAGTCGTCGTTGTCGTGCTCGTGGAAGTAGTTGGCGGATGTGTGCCTAATTTGAAATATGTTAGATGTATGTATATATTCCTTGTGGGTGGCATTTACTAGGTTACCATATCTGGAGATCGCAAAAGGTTATAAAAGGTTATGCGTGATATTCATGATCCAAGATAAGCACGCTCATTTTCGATCATTCAAAGATCAGTCACATTCATGATTAACGTGGTTGAAAACGAAACTCAGCGGCAATCTACTAGAATTTTTTTGATCATTCCAGTCGCGGCTGTCTTATTCAAATACTCTCTCACCCTTCTGGCAAAAAAAGGCGCGAATTCAGGTGTCAGTTTTTGGCTCTTCGAATGCACCAACCGAAGACGGCGCAAGTCAACTGCGGATTCGCGTAGAACGTCCCCGCGTAGTCCTTCCACTGATTGTTCACCGAAGTGCACGTGAGTGTCGAGTCGAGTCGAGTGACGGTGCCGTCGGAGCGTGTCACCTAAAGAGGAGAGTCCACTGTTAATCGCGCAATTATCGCCGCCTTCCGGAAAGATTCTTACACATAATTTCCCTTTTCTGGGGCACGGCAATTCAAACTCCTCGGCCATGTGAAACGACTACAATCTATCCGTGTACCGATGCGGTGTAGCCGTTCGGGCAGCGCAACGTCGAGCAGTTGGTGTACGTGTTCATCTCGAGCAGCGCCGAGCTCGCGCACGAGTAGCCGGTCGGACACGCGGATGACATGGTGTACATGCACTGATCGCAGCCTCAATCATTGTTTAGAAGATACAAAGTATAAACTTGTTGCGTCATCAAAAAGTCCAAAATGGTTAAATTCTCTTAAAATAAAGAAGCAATTATGTATATTTGAGTATTCGAGGACATTTCAATGCTTACTTGGAAGATTCTTGCAATTGACCGCTGTCGGATAGATGATTTTGTTGTTCTCATAGAAGGAGCCACTCGTGCAGTTTATCTTGTCCGCCGTCAGCCACGAAAGACCGGTCTTGTACTGCAACGATGACGACTCAGCATCATTATTTTGTGCTATTTTAAACATTTCTTCTGCGCAATTGAATTGGACTTTAGACAGTTCCACGATCATAAGCGAAAAATAGTGATGGTAGGTTAGAGTTCTCTTCACGCAGAACATATGACAAAAATTATTCCAAAAAAAATTTTCTTTTGTGTACTTTCCAGAACTAGATTTTTTCTTGATTTGACTGACAACTGGCTGCGCGAATGGCTGAAGACACGAGACGATGCAGGCGTCCTCTCGCAGTTTGCTCGGATCACAAGTCGCGCCCGTCTGGCAGTTCGCGCTGCCCGTCGTGCCATTCGCCGCCGGAATGACCTTGTTGCACGAGCAGGAATCTGCGAAGGTGGCGGGGGGAAACGACAGAGTCAAATGACATTGAGCGCGTCTTTCATGGACGAACATTGAAAAAATTTTATGTTTATTTTTGTATTTCCTTTTTGGAAGAGACTTTCAATATGTGATATGAATGAGGTTGCTCTATACACACAGCGCAGATAGTTCAGAACTATTGGCACGCTTCGAATAGTTCCGTTTTATAGTTCGCCCTCGCCGTACTATCATGCCAGCCGACAGTGAACTATCTGGGCTAAAGTGAACTATCGTTTACTCGCTCCTTCCTCTCGCCCTGACCTGTTCGCAGTCCCATATAAATGTGATGTCGAAAAAAGGCCGGCTGATGTCGGTTGCGCTATGTTCTTTGGGTAACTTGCATGTTTGGTAACTCAATGATGTTGTTTACAGGGTGGTCGACGCTTCTGCGTCTGCCTGAACAGCTTCAGCTACTGAAGCAGGCAGAAGAAGTTCAGACTGTTTCGGCCGGCGGCTGTCTGTATGTATTTTTGTGTTGAGTACGATCGAAAGTGTTATGGCGAAGATGGGATGTTTGGAAGAATCAATTAGCGAATGAGGGGGCGAAATCAAGCAAATGGTATGGGGGGGGGCAATGCCCAGTGGGTTGCGCGCAATAGTTCGGTCTCACTGAGCTATCATGTCATACTATCTAGCTCTCTTTAACAGAACTATCGATAGTAACGTCAGGGTGAACTATTTAGTTCTAGTGGAAATTGGTAACTAAATAGTTCTGCCTGATAGTTCGACCTCGCAATACTATCTGCGCTGTGTGTACATCATTAATATCACATATTGAAAGTCTCTTGCTCTGGAAATGCTAATTCTTCTCACAAACTGAGATCAATTAGCATTTCCATCAATGACTGAAGAAAGGTGCAAGTTGGTATTGAGCATGCCGTTGACGTTGTCAAGAACAATAATACGAAAGCCCATAACTCTACTCTTGATAAGACGACTAAGAATTGGCCGGGATCCAAGATGTGAATATTCAGGATGTCATGAATGAAAACTTGAACTGACCGAAGAATGCATTTGCGGTGGAAGAGAAGAGAATGAAGATGAGTAACATTGCCAAGGCAGTAGGCGACAAACTCCAAATCATCACCATTTAAGCGGATATCTGAATTGCTGAATAGTTATTATATAGTTAATTAATATATTTAATAATTAACAAATAATTATAATTCGATCTAAATGCTGACTGAGTTGTTGGAAAACTTGCCAGACAAACCAAGAGGTGTTCAGGAGAAGGGCAAATGCACCGCGACTGATGGAACTCAATTGGATGGCGTACTTTTATGTGGATTCCGCTCGAATTCACTTCATTTGATATGCAGCTCATTGAGCAGCGCAACGGTGGAAGATGACTTGAGTATTTAGAATAATCAGTGATATTCAGTGATGAGTGTGCATGTTCAGGCGAGAGAAACCGACGTTAGAGTGAAGAACAGACACCCGAACACGTCAAGCAAACAAAGGTTCCTCCTCTGGCTGATTGGGTGCTCGGCAACGTCAACTTTGACTGTAGCCTGGCTCTCTCTCGCTGCAGCACATTGTCGTACAAATGTACTCACAGTTTAAAGGCATACTAATCGCCTTATAATTCGTCAATGACAAATTCCGGAATGTGAGAAGTGAACGGCGAACGAAAAAAAATTGATTTCTCATCCCATTCGACGTTTACTTTTTTTCATCTGTACTTTTCCGTTTGTTTCTGTCCCCCTTTCTCTCTCTCTCTTATGTTATATGTACTCTGCTCAACATCTAAGGTTTCGCCGGTAGTAGGTTAGCGGTAACAGGTTAGAAATTTATTGATAAATGAGCTTTGGCGGCTCGCTGTTCAAAGAGCGCCATCTCTTTCCAACAACAACGATCAATATTCTGGCCATATCTTTCGTCAAATATTTGCGTGAACAAGTTACTAACAAGGGAATGGTCTAGACGCTCAAGCTAACCTTAGTTTTGTTTTCTACAAGATAATCCTTTGTGCCAATCGAGAACAGCGTTCATGACGGTACCGTCTGATTTGCTTTTCGATGTAGTCAACGACCTGCTTCACGGCGTGGTCGCGTATCGTGCTCGATCTCCTGTTTTGACGTAAACCTTTTAAGTGGCTCCGCAAGCTGTTCATCGACGCAGTCTTCATTCGAGCACTTTACATTCATACGTACATGTATGTAAAATTCCTCTTGTTGTAAATGCATTGATTATTGAAATAGACTACTGTTGAGTTTCGCGTGCTCCTTTAAACGCTCACTCTCACAAGCAAACGGCGACAGCCACAGCAACTACGTCTCGTGGCTGGGAAAATCAACTGTTCGTTTGACAATTCCTTTAAGAGAGATTTTCTGGTTGCGAGATACTCCATTCTCGCCGCTCGCAAAAACCAACTGCGTGAAAATAGAGTGTGAAGGCCCGCTGCAAGTTGTAAGCCCACTTAATTTTTCGGTATTTTCCCTCTTAATGCTGATTTTTCTCTAGGAATTAGATGCTAACAAGAAAGGCGCATTATCTCTTTTCTTCCCGCATTATCTCTTTTTGCGTACGCCGGCTTAGTTACGGCAATCCACTCGTTTCAATCACTTCCACAAATACGTTATTCAATGAATTTCTAGGTCGTGTTTCGTCAGCTGGAGGAGAGAAGCGAATGTGGTAGACGAGGATGAAGGAGTCAAGAGAGAGAGACAGAGAGAGAGAGAGATATGTTGGGACTTGGCTACTAGGGCATGCTCGGGTCATCACCAGTTGCCCCTTCCACACGATTGGC
The DNA here is from genome assembly GCA_945643635.1 of Allodiplogaster sudhausi. Lineage (NCBI taxonomy): Eukaryota > Metazoa > Nematoda > Chromadorea > Rhabditida > Diplogasteridae > Allodiplogaster > Allodiplogaster sudhausi. The sequence continues at coordinate 77,964 of CALZFC010000291.1, read as the reverse complement.
GTCTCCTAGCTCTTCTTTCTACTACCGTACACGGCGTTGTCGACCCATTCGTGGCCTCCCTCGGACGCCTGTTTCTCTCTGCGGCTCCGACCGTCCGCGAGTCTCTTCTCTTATCCGTTGGGAAAAGACTTTCGTATTTCATTTTGGAGTCAGAAAGGAGATGGAAAAGGCGCCAGCTGCAGAGGATAAAAGGGCAACGACAACTTAAAGCAGCGAATCAATGCAACGGGGATTGTGTTCGCGACGACCCCGAAGCTTCAGGAGGCTGCAGATGCCCTGATGCTTCTCGAATGAAAGCAGAATTTGGAGATGTACTAAGCCATGCTGACACGGATGGCCGTAATCATGCAAAGACTAAACGCATGAGCTTATTTTCTTGACAAGTTTTTTAAGAAGCTAATTTAAGGTTTTTTCACAACTGCTTGCATTCTTGTCCAACAAAGTACTGAAGCACATAAATATTTATTAAACATTTTATCCCGTCAAAACACTATCCCAATAAGGTAATGTAGTAAATCGGTGTTGTTCTTGTTTTTTTTTTTCGATACGCAGCTACAAGAATTCTCAGCTAAAAAGAGATTTGAAAAAAAGAAATGCATAAATGCAAATGGAATAATTACAACCGGAGATATATGAATATTCTTCGGCACTGAGCTGTCATTGACAGCTAGACAGACCACTTCACAAATAAATGCTAGAATAAATGGAAAAAAGTGTAAAGAAAATATATTGCTCTAACTAAAGGCCTACGAATAATCCTCCTACTGACATATCTACTGGTTAGCTGAATCTCTGAGAGCACTAAGAATAAAGCTCTCCGCATCTCAGTCATATGCACATGCAATTTCAATAGCATCCTTGTTACCGCACTTGATTTCGGCGGGCTTAGGGTTCTCCTGAAAAAAAGAAAACTGTCTCACTCTTCAAACTCCACTAATATATAGCTAATCCATATACTATTATACACATCTCCCTCGAATCGTTAATAATCGATCATTGCTCAATTATACATACACCTAAGCAAATTCGATAAACAATGATGATTAGAAGTAACAAAAAGATGACCTGGTTGACTGCGCCGAGGGAGATATAACGGGTGCCTTTGCAGTCCTCCACCAGGTGACAGAACTCACCGACAAATTGGCTTTTATAGCACCTATTGTTGAATGTACTTTTTAAAGTAACATTGCTACTTAGTAACATTTTCTGCAAGATTATCATGCACCCCTTACTAAAGGACCAATATAATCTAATTGAATTTTCCTGATCATTGTTGTTGCGTCTCTTTAAATCACATGTTCTCTCACCCTTGAATCATGAAGTAAAGCACGAACTTAAGACCACTTTAGATATTTGCGTCCGGCAACATGATTCCACATTTTTCGTGAATAACCCACCCGTCCAGAAGATCCATTAATTGGCGGCACAAGATCCACTTATGTTGCCGAATCATCGCAGCGCAAGGCAACGGGTCGCACGCTGAAAGGTAGCAAATAAAACGAAGCATAAACAATTAGTTCCAGGGATCGCACGCCTTGACTCATGTCTAGCGCCTTGGGTCGAGACACAAGAACAACAACCCTTATGAAACTCAATATTTTGGGTATCTAAATTATTATAAGCGTTTTCCATGAAGTCACTCTTTTTGGTCTTCGATTCCACTGCGGTTGTACTGGAGAGAGAAGTTGTTAGTGAGTCGACAGCCGTTGCTAAAACGAGGAGGAATATGAATCATATTTACGCTCTGATGATCATTCTACTTAAAGCAAAACTATTTAAACATGAAGAATTTTTTCAAAAGTCTCGAAAAGTGTGTACAATTCCATAAAGACACCGATTTTGGTCGGCGATGCCTCTGCAGTTGTGCTGGTGAGTGAAGTTGCCGTTGACTCATTGTCCTCCTCATCGCTGTCAGAGACGCATTCGATTCCAACAACAGGCTTTCTCCCGTATATCAAAACATCGCCGAGGCACTCGATTTCGGCGAGGTTTGCCTTCTTCTGAACAAAAGGAGTTATAAACTCTACATATTTTGAACATGTTAAAAATGCTGGAAAAAATTTGATACACATGCATTTACGCATAATATCTAGTAGCTCTAAGTACACATAATCGTTTTACATGTACGAAAAATCGATAAAATGATGAAAACATGGAATGAAAATGATGACATGGCTTCATTGGTGGCAAATGGCCCAAACATTCAGGGCCTTAGAATTTGCGGCCCGACCCAACCGTCGGGCCCGTTTGATCCTGCCGCACGATTATTCTCCCTCGAGGACACAGACAAGCGTCTCTGATATGTCAAGGACATTTTATTGTCCATGACATTTCAGAGACACTTGGTAGACATGTCAGGGACAAATTTTCCAAACGGAGGCGGCCAAAATAATGTTTTATATATATTTTTTCTTCGATTTTTTATATGACATGCACACGTTGCATGTTTTTTTCTCCAGACTATGAACACTCATCTTTAACAATGGAGACAAAAGAAGATTGCACAAAGCAGCATCAGACATTACGCATTTTGTAAATACTTCCCATTTTTGAATTCATTCTTCTAATCAGCACTCCGAATATTTTCGAGCCGAAAATATGCTTGTAGATATTTTGAATTCTATTCCAGCAGCAAATCGCAGATAAAAGTAAACTCCCACAGATATCTTCTTCCATTACTTCATTATGTCAATAGAGAAGAGCGATGAAAAACAAGTTTATCAAACAAAACAAGAGGCAGGGAGTGAGAGACTTAGTCGAGGAGGCCGAATCTCATGTCGAAGTCTTACTCCTCCTTCTCTTCCTTCTTCACCGTCTTCTTCTATTCGGGAGCGGTGGCTGGCGCGGCTGCGGCAGCAGCAGGCAGCCGCGGCTCCGCCTCCCTTCGAGCCCCGGCAATCAGTTCTTGCAGCCACTTGCCCGCCAAACAAGTCACCTCCCAGCTGCAATCACAGCAAGCTGTTTACTATTAACAACAATAACATATTGAGATAGGGTTGACGAGGGAGCAATCGGATAAATAAAATGAGAAAAAAAGAGTGTTTTGCGAGCCAAGTTATTAAGCGAATTATTGCAAAAAGAACATGAAAGAGCAATAATAATGGAAATGACAACTTAACAAACATTTCCTTGCTTTACTATAACTTAGGGTAACAGTAATATCTTGCAAGAATATTTTGTCGCCCACTTTAACAAAATTAAATGGGATGAAAAAAAGGCACTGATGTGAGGATGTTCTGAAGTCTGAAGAGGACGGAGCTGCTTTGCCACCAAGAACGCCAAGACGTAACGCGCATCTTCTATTCGTCGGTCAAGTAAGGGGAGCTCATCTATTTAATCATCAAAACGTATATGAGAACAAATCACAGAATTCAGTAAGCAAAGCGACAATTGATGCGAAGTAAAAAAAACACTTTGAAAAGTGCTTCTCCTGCCAAAAGAAGCAGCTACAGCACGAATAAACAGTATGATTGCGCGTTCAATAAGACAAAGTCATTACTTTTGTCTCGGAGACATGAAATGACATTTGGCGTGTTTGTTTCGCCTCTCTACAAATTGCATACTCTCTCGCCTTCTTAGGATGTCTTGGACATTGTCCCAGACATTCTTGATCTCTTGGACATAATATTTTTCCAAAAGTGTCCAAGACATTTCGAAGACACATGAGAGACAGATGCGAGACCCGTGTATTAACATAGGCCTTTTCCTTGGTGTCTGGGACATTTGTCTCCCACACAAAAAAACACTTTTTGAAAACTGCTTCTCCTGCCAAAAGAAGCAGCTACAGTACGAATAAACAGTACGATTGCGCGTTCAATAAGACAAAGTCATTACTTTTGTCTCGGAGACATGAAATGACATTTGGCGTGTTTGTTTCGCCTCTCTACAAATTGCATACTCTCTCGCCTTCTTAGGATGTCTTGGACATTGTCCCAGACATTCTTGATGTCTTGGACATAATATTTTTCCAAAAGTGTCCAAGACATTTCGAAGACACATGAGAGACAGATGCGAGACCCGTGTATTAACATAGGCCTTTTCCTTGGTGTCTGGGACATTTGTCTCCCACCCTAGAAAATGTCCTGGACATATCAAAGACGCTTGTCTGTGTCCTCGAGGGGGATTAATCGTGCGGCTGATTTTCAAAATTTCGGGTTAAATATTCCGATGAGCTACTATGTACCTTACAATTCAGAATTTATTTGGTTAAACATATTTACATACAGCAGAACGCATGCTTTCTACTAAAATAAATGATTTGATCGAAAATTCATTATGCATAGTCTTGCAAGATTATTTCGGAATTATTAACTTTTTCTTTTTCCCTGTCGCTGCTTTTTCCAACAAATGAAGGAGGAATAATGGAGATTATTAGAGCTGCTAAGCACGACATTCCATCGAGTAGAAGATGGACATTGAGCCCTTGGAGCGCTGCAGCGGGAATGTCCTGCTCTGGTCGTTAAAAATGTTTTTCACGAAAGGAAATCCACGCAAATATTCATATTAAGAATTTCGTGCTACGAAGTTTCATTTTAATGTGTAAAAGGAAATGTTTTAGAAAAAAGTTTTACATCTCGCATTGCCACTAGTCGTCATGATTGGACAACATTGTGTGCTTATAGGGCCAAAAGGGGCCTGCAGGCCGACCCAACTTTTTTGATCCCTGCCCGGCCCGGAGCCCTGGGAAGTAGGTACGGCCCTGCGAGTCAGGCCTGGTCGGGCTGTTACCGGCTCAGCTTTGCTGTCGTCGGGGAAGATGAGTTCTGATTCACTGTAGTCGCGCAAGAAGACATAACCGGTGCCGTGGCAGTTCTCCACCAGCTGGCAGCTCTCATTGACGTAGTATTCGTCAGTTGAATCGCACTTTTTGCTGAACGGTTTTTTAAAGATAAATATTGCAACATCTCTTTAAGAGTTCCTATTGTTGAAGGAGAACGAAACTTAACCGAAATCTATTTGAATTTTAATGACTATTGTCGTTGAGTCTCTCAAAATCACATGCTCTCAGCCAAAAGTTGTGCCAAGCAAAAAGCGCGAATTTAAGATTGAGTTTGGCACCTTTACTTCGGTAAGACCCGTTTCATATTCTCAAATTTTAATGCGAATAATATGCATCTTCTTCATGCCTTTTTGCTGACCCTGAGAAGATCAATGATAAAATAGGTTCCAATACGTCGTCGCTCTCGCATCTTTTCGCTAGTTGCCGAATACTCGCAGTGCAGGCCGAGGGGGAGCATGCTGAAATAAAAAAGTAGCGTTAAAAATAAACAGTCAAAATTAGTGCTTGGTCATTAGTACCCGGCCCTGTCACATGCCTGGCGCGGGAGTATGAGGAATGGGCAGCGGATATTTGGGCAGCGGTCAATTAGGCAGCGGTCATTTGGGCAGCGGGCATACGGGAAGCGGAAAATTGCCGAAAACGTGATGTAATATCATGATTTTAGTCAATCTAAATGTTCAGAAAACTTGATAACATATTTGTGTCATTTCATTTTCGACCACTTTTCTAATATGCACATTTTCAATATGTTTTATTCAATCGTTTTATATTCGAAAATGTTACTAGAATACTTTTAATACACAGGAGTTCCCCTGAACAAATCATTTAATTAACAAGTACGGATTCAGCTCAATGATCATAATAGCCACAAAACTGTCAGAAACAAGAGGAAGGTGAGATTCTTGGATGAAGCCGTAAGGTACTGAACTTGAAACTGCTTCTAGTGTGCAATCTGTAGGTAACAAGCTGAGGACTTGTATAACGCTTTTGAAGACTTTATATCTTCTTTTCTTAGCCTTCACTATAACACTATTTCATCTAGTTATATTTGACTTGGCTACTTTCAGCTTTGCATTGCCCTTCTTGGCAAGAGTTTCCAACCTGCCACCTGGCAAAGATGCGATGGTATGCATTACCAATTCTCGACGGGATATATTGGATGCACCCTCACACCATTTACTTCTATATCGACGTTAATGGCTTTCATGTAATAGTGGAAGTCCGCATAGAAATATACTTCTCAGTAATTTTCATCTGTTAATACATTGTTTCCATACGTACCTCGCAGCCTCGGGAGATTCAACGACGGAATAACCCGCAGCGTCTCGTCAACTAGCTTTTCGAAGTATCTAATGAACCGCCTGTTGAGGGGAATTCGTGTATTTTAAAGTATTCTTGTAACATTTTCGAATCTTAAACGGTGAATAATGTAGCTTGTAGGATAAGAGGTGCTAGATTTGGGCAAAGATATGGAGACACCGGGTCTGGTACTGGAACCACCTATTCATGAGTCGACTGCTGTAGCACTGGCAAGGGAAGTCCCTCGAGTCGCCAAAGCGTTTAAACATGAACTCTTGATTTTTGGTGTAGTCCTCATCGAGTAATTCTAGCACCAATTTTTTAAAAAGCTTTGGCCACTCGAGGAACTTCCCTTGTGAGCTACACCCCCGACGAGTGCTTCGTTGGTTACTCGATTCACATCGACGACAAGCACATTGAATAAAACATATTGAAAATGTGCATATTAGAAAAGTGGTCGAAAATTAAATGACACAAATATGTTATCAAGTTTTCTGAACATTTAGATTGACTAAAATCATGATATTATATCACTTTTTCGGCAATTTGCCGCTTCCCGTATGCACGCTGCCCAAATGACCGCTGCCCAATTGACCGCTGCCCAAATAACCGCTGCCCTTTCCTCATACTCCCCCTGGCGCCTTGGGCCGGGGCGCAAAAACAAGAACCCTTACGAAACTCAATATATCTTGTTGGGTAACGATAGCATAATAAGCGTTATCCAAAAAACAACCATTGTTGGTCGTGGATTCCGCTGCGGCTGTGCTGGTGAGAGAAGTTGTCGTTGACTCATTGTTCACCGCATCCTGGCCAGAGACGCATGCGATTCCATTAACAGTCTGGCCCTCGAATTTCAAAACATGGCCGACACACACGATTTCGGTGAAGTTTGCCTTCTCCTAAATGAAGGGAAACTATCGCACTTCTCAAACATAATTTTTTAACGTTTGTATAGCAAATCGATACACATAGCACACATATCCTTCTAATCGTAAATATGTATACTCAAAAAAGCGATCATTCTCAAATATGTCAGCGCATAAGGAAAATCGCTAGAATGATGACAAGACATATGTAATTAAAATGATGACCAAATGGACTTCATTGAAGAAGACATAACCGATGCCTTCGCAGTTCTCCACAATGTGACAGCTCTCATCGACGGAATATTTTTCAGTAGAATTGCACTCTTCACTAAATGTATTTTTTATGACAAACATTGCAACATCTCCTTATGAGTTCTCGTATTAAATGAGCACGATCAGGGATGGCATGGCGGGCCGAACCTTGGCCGGGCTCGGGCCTGGCCCGGGCTGAGATTTGAAAGGTAGAGCCCGTCCAGGCCCGGCCCGCTTGCCCCACGGGACGGTCCGGCTCGGCCCGCGTAACCTACGGGCCGGGCTCGTTTTTACATAGGCCTGGGCCGGCCCGCAAAGAATTTTATGGGCCCGGGCCCGGCCCGCCTCAATATTATTACCATCGGCCCGGCCCGGCCCGCAGGGACAGCGTAGTCTCGCCTCTCTAAATCACTTGCTAATTCACCCTTAAGTCAGAAAGAAAAGCACGACCTCAAGAATGAGTTTTGACAACTTTAACTCTGTTCTTCCGGTTTCATGTTGCCACGTTTTTAGCGAATAACTGACCTTTCCGGAAAAAGGGTGCATGTGCCGCGACCGTAAAGCTGAATCCACCCATTGCAAGCCGACTGGTTGCACGCTGAAAGGTAGTAATTACAACGTAGCAGTAAAAGTACTGCCGGCCCTGCGCTATGCATGGCGCCTTGGGTCGAGTCCCAAAAACAAGAACTTTACAAAACTGAATATCTTAGGTATCTATATTATAATAACCGTTTACCATTTAAAAAAACCCACCATTTTTGGTCGTCGATGGTTCTGCGGATGTGATGGTGAGAGAAGTTGCCGTTGACTCGGTTGTCGGTTCTAATAAGGGGAGGAAAATGAAATATTAACCATATTTATGCTCTGATGGTCATTATATTTATTTAATCTGGAACAAAACTATTTTAATGATGAAGAATTTTCCGAGAACATTCTTTCAAAACCCTCGAAAAGAGAGCACAATTACATAAAGCCACACCAGTTTTAGTCGTTGATGCCTCTGCGATTGTGCTGGCGAGAAAAGTCGCCGTTGACTCGCTAGTCGGTTCTAATATAGGGAAAAATGTTATATTAACCGTATTTATGGTCTTATGTTAATTTTTTTTATATAATTTAAAACAAAACTATTTAAAGATGAAGAAGTTTCCGAGAACATTCTTTCAAAAGCCTGGAAAAGAAAGCACAAGTCCATAAAGCCACCAGTTTTGGTCGTCGATGCCTCTGCGGTTGTGCTGGCGTGAGAAGTTGCCGTTGGCTCGGTTGTCCGTTCTAATCCGGGGAGGAAAATGAAATATTGGCCATATTGATGCTCTGATGCTCTGATTTAATTTAAAATAAAACTACGTTACAGGCGAAGAAATTGCCGAGAAAATTCTTTCAAAACTCTCAGAAACCAATCAGAATTCCACCTGTGCACTGATCAGCGTACACCTTCTCGTAGACAAGGGTACCATTATCATTGCTCCCGCTATAGGAGCAGCCACTCTTTGCCGTGAAGTGAAGAATCAAGCAAGAGTCGGTTGCCTTTTGCCAGATTAATTATCATAAAATTATTAGAAAATAAAATTTAACATATTTTGATCTTACAAAATAAACGAATAACGGATTTAAAAGTTCACAAAAGGCAAGCAAACCAGGCATTTGTTGGCACAACTCAAGAGCTCATCTCTCAGCTCCCAGGTTGTTATAACAGCATCGAGAAGGCTGTGGTCGCTGCGAAGATTCATCGCTCTCTGAAGGTTTTAAAACTATGACGTCATAATTTTTTTTATTCTTGGACGCCATAAAAAATAGTTCGCTTATATCTCTAATATTCTTATTACTTTTTAAGGCTAAACAAAGTTGTTCTGAACAAAACCTCCTTCTCTGCCGCCCAAGTTATTCCGATTAGCAACAGCAGCAGACGCATTGCGAGTCGGCTGCTTCCAACAATGAACATTTGAGAAGTACGACTCAAACTTTTCTTGTCTTAGGAGCACTTATCGTCAGTGTTTTCGTTGCCGTCTCCCATGGCCACGAAGTAGAAGGGGCTCAACAGGAGGAAAGACAGTCGGTTCAGCGTGCGTAGTAACATGTGAAAGCGAGACATGTCCGTTTTATCAGTAGCAAAAGTGTTTTTTTTCTTCTTCCCTTCGTTCAGTTCAGCAGTCAGCTTGCTGTTGGGGCCCACTTCTCTTTCGGGTAGCGAACATTGCAATTTATCTGGTGAGCAATTGATTTTAGAAGAGAAATGGATCAAGTAGTCGGAAAAATTTGGCCAAGATTAAATGGAGACTTACGGCAGTCCTTTTGACATTTTACTTTAAATGAAGGCCTCTCGATCTATTGCGTTCGTTAATGTCGCCACTCCAGACATGGACGGCCGACTGCTTTTTACTCCGCCTCACAGCACGGTCATATTCTGCGACACTGCACTACGATGATAGCATGGCATGCAGCCAGCGTGGCTGAGAAGAGCGGAAGTCGGCAGGAACGAGGGTGTGAAGTCGGATGGGACATTGAGATAGAGAGAGAGAGAGAGAGAGAGAGAGAGAGAGAGAGAAAGAGGGAAAGGAGTGAAACAAAGAGACAGTGAGAGAGAGAGAGGGAGGGCAGTTTAACGAGAAGGAGAGAGAGAAGGCCGAGGGCTGCTATTTTACCAGCAGCTGCTCTTAATAGTTGTATGAGGGTAAGCAATATGTTCATTGTGTTCACGACCATTTACTCCAGTAGCGTTAAGCTTCGATAGGTGGCAGATAGCCTGACGTGTCTCGAATGAGAACAGAATTCGGAGATGTACTATGCCATACTGACAGGACGGACGTAATCATGTAAGACTAATTACCCTTCTCGCTCATTGTGTATGAAGGCATGAGCTTATTTTCCTGACAAGTTTTTTTAAGCAGCTATTTTTTAAAGTTTTTTTTCATTACTACTCCGACAAAGTATGAATAAATATTTATGAAACAACTACTCGCATCTAAAAACTATATTCCAATAAGCCATTGTAGTGAGTCGTTGCTATTCCTAAATTCTCAGCTAGAAATAAATTCAAGGAAAAAACTGCATAAATGCGAATGACATAATTACATCCAGAGAAAATGGACTCGAAACACCAAGGCAACTTCATGAAAAATGAACAAAACCATTGGAAATTTTAGGGAAAAAAGGGAAAAAAAACGAGAAAAAATATAGCTCTAGTTGCAGGCACATTAACAATTGCTTACCATTAGCAATGTATGTATATACATATAAGAACGATACGTTTATGCTTCCTGCTGACAGAACTACTGGTTAGATAAATCCCCAGAATACTGATCATTGTTCTTTTCGTTTCCTCGCATAAAATCACTGTCGCATACGATTCCAAGAACTCGCTTTTCCCACCGCGTATTAAAATATTCGACGCACTCGACTTTGGCGAGGTTTGGGATCACCTGAATAAAAGGATACAATTTCACTCTTCAAACTCTACTTATTTTGTTAATATTCGTACAGCATATCAATATACTATAATACACATCTCCATCTAATCGTAAATATATTCAAAAATCGATCGTTCTCAAATATGTTTACACATAAGCAAAAGTGATAAAGAATGACAATAAGACATAATAAAAACTATGACCTTGTAATCTTCCTTGATGAAGTCATAACGGGTGCCTCTGCAGTGCTCCATCATGATACAGCTGTCTTTATTATAGCACCTACTGTTGACAGTACTTTTTAAATTAACATTACATCTCTTAAAGATGACCATGTGCCTCTAATTAAAGGAACACGATTCTCAACCTTAATGTAATTGAATTTTCCTGACTATCATATTCGCGTCTCTTTAAATCACACGCTCCCTCACCATTGAGACAGGAAGAAATGCACGAACTCAAGTTGACTTTTGACCACTTTAAATTTGTGCGTATGGTTTCATGATGCCGCATTTTTCGTGAATTACTCGCCAGTCAAGAAGATTTGTAATGTAGAAGCATGTGGTCTGCGTTAATTTCCGAATCATCATAGTACAAGCCGACGGGTCGCACGCTGAAACTTAGTAATTTAAACGTTGCATTAAAAGTTAGAGGCCAGGAGTCGCACACGTTGCACCAACTTTTAGAAGAACCCTTACAAAACTGAATATCTTGGGTATCTATTTCACAATAACCGTGTCCATAATAAACCACCAGTTTTGGTCGTCGATGCCTCTGCGGTTATGCTGGTGAGAGAAGTTGTCGTTGGTTCGACAGTTGTTTCTAATACGGAGATGAAAATGAAATATGTTATATTATACCACATTTATGCTCTGATGATAATTCTTTTGATTTAGTTTAAAAGAAAACTATTTTAAAGATGAAGTAGTTTCCGAAAACATTCTTTCACATCTAAAACTTGGCACAATTCCATAAAGCCACCAGTTTTGGTCGTCGATGCCTCTGCGGTTGTTCTGGCGTAAGAATCGGTTCTAATGCGGGGAGGAAAATGAAGTATTACCCATATTTACTAATAAACCTCTCTCTCCTCGTCTTATCTACACACTCTCTCGGAATGACACAACAAAGAAATGGCCGAGAAAATTCTTTCAAAAGCCTCGAAAACAAAGCACCACATTCCTTAAACCCACCATGTTTGGTTGTCGATGCCGCTGCAGTTGTGCTGTCGAGAGAAGTTACCCGTGACTCTTTGTTCTCCGCATCCCTGTCAGTGACGCATGCCATTCCAACAACTGTCTGGCCCTCGTACACCAAATCATCGTCGTTGCAGACGATGTCGGAGAGGTTTCCCTCCTAAATTTTTTAAATGTTTGCATTCAAAATTAGTAAACAGTGGTTGTAAAAGATGCATTTATGCATATTATCTTACTCCAAGTATTCGCAAGTAATCGATCCATTTCAAGTATTTATAGAGATAATCGTTTACGCTGCAAAATCCGTTAGAAAGAAAACAAGAATGAAAATGATGACAGATTTGCCGTCGCCGAAGTAGACATAACCGACGCCTTCGCAGCTCAACAGGTGGCAGCTTTCATCGACAAAGAGTATTGAATGGCACTTATCGCTGAATGTACTTTTTAAATAAACATTACTAGATCTCATCAAGATTACCATTTGCTTGTATTAAAGGAGCACCCTACTCAACCGTAATCTTATTGAATTTTCCTGACTCTCGTATTCGCGTCTCTCTTAACAACATGCTCATGCATCCTTGAGTCAGGAAGAAAACGAACTCAAGATTGAGTTTTGACCACTTTAAATTTGTGCATCCGGTTTTATGACGACACATTTTTAGTGAATAGCCCACTTGTTCAGATTATAACCTGTGAGCTGCATCTGTCCCACTTTCGTTGCTCAATCATCGCTTGGCAAGCCGACTGATTGCATGCTGAAACGTAGCAATTTAAACGTATAACATAAAAATTATTGTGAAAAGAGAGCACAATTCCATAAAGCCGCACCAGTTTTGGTCGTCGATGCCTCTGCGGTTGTGCTGGCGAGAGAAGTTGTCGTTGGTTCGTCAGTTGTCTCTATTACAGGGAGGAAAATGAAATACTAACTACATATATTTATGTTCTGATTATCATTATATTTATTCAATTTTAAACAAAAGTAATTTAATGATGAAGGAGTTTCCGTGAACATTCTTTCAAAAAGTCTCGAAAAGAGAGCACAATTGCATAAAGAAACCTGTTTTGGTCGTCGATGCCTCTGCCGTTGTGGCAAGAGAAGTTCTCGTTGGCTCGACTGTTGTTTCTAATACAAAGAGGAAAATGAAATATTAGCCCTATTTATGCTGTGATCATATTATCAAAATTAAAGCAAAACTATTTTAATGATGAAGAAGTTTCCTAGAACATTCTTTCGAAACCCTCGAAATAGAGCACAATTGCATAAAGCTACCAGTTTTGGTCGTCGATGCCTCTGCGGTTGTGCTAGCGAGGGAAGTTGTCGCTGCTTCGACGGTTGTCTCTATTAGGGGGAGCAAAATGAAATATATTAACCATATTCATTATATTTATTTATTTTTAAAACAAAAATATTTAAAGTTGTAATCTTTGCCCTGTAAACAAAAGGAGCGATTACAAGGCTTTAACTCCTTCTCTCTCAGTAAAGAGGCGTTTCATACAAGAGCCAGTTTTCGTACGGCGAGACGCTCTCGCCAGCAACCTCTTGGCTGTATCTCTCAGGAGTCCTCCAGGAGTCTTTTATCACTCTCGCCTAACCCATTCCTTGCACTCTCCCTGGCCGTGTTCGTTTCCAATCCTTCTTTCTTATCCTTACTCCTTGTTCCGAGCACCGCCGGAACCTAGAAGGAAGGGGACAGAGGGAACGACGACTTGTGAGGAGAGATCCGAGAAGCTTGTGATTAGATGCTATGCGGTAACACAAGAGGAGATCATGCACACAGAACACGAACCGGACTGTTCATCAATGCTTTGAAGGGGTTTATACTTGGAGGACTACGGGGTGAAGTCAGGGGTGGCTGGCCGGTTCCGACCTCGGGGCTGGGGACTATTCTGGGGGCCCGGTGCCGTGGACAATTGAATGTAGTTCACGGTCCTCCAAAAGCGATCCTCTAAGGACGCCGCTCTCTCGATACTCGGCTTGGTAAAGCGTGTTCAAATATATTTGAATTTGTCTTATTTGTTAAAAGAGTAATGCGACAGAGAAGTACGGTATTTTGAATGGATTTTTCTCCAAAACAATTGTTTAACGATTTTTTCAAATTTGTTCCGGTGCCGACTACGAGGGCCGACCACAGTGGCTGAGGCCAACTTCTGGGGCTGGATATTATCGGCACCCGGCCACCTCTGGGTGCACTCCGGGGATGAATAGAGCAGATATAATCATTCCGAATTCCTTCTTTGAATCCCAAGCCACTTCTTCTACTTAGATACACACAGCTCCACAACAAAAGATCAAGAAATTGCTGATGGCGAGAAATTTATTTCAAATATCACGAAAAGTGAGCGCAAGTCCAAAAAACCACCATTTTTCGTCGTCGTTTCCACTTCGGTTGTGCTGACGTGAGAAGTTGCCGTTGGCCTGGTTGTCGGTTCTAGTACGGGGAGGAAATTGATATATTAACCATATTTATGCTAAAATGATAATTACATTATTTCAACGCCTCGAAAAGAGAGCACAATTCCATAAAGCCATACCAGTTTTAGTCGTTAATGCCTCTGCGATTGAGCTGACGTGAGAATTTGCCGTTGGCTCGGTTGTCGGTTCTAATACGGGGAGGAAAATGATATCTAACTACTAATACAGCGCCAAGCGTCGGTTTGTAACCGTTTTCTTCTAGAACCTTCAATGCTCGTCCCGTTTTAATTACCAAAGTTTGAGGTATTCAAATTGAACAAAGCTCACGTTGCGACTTTTCTAGAACTACGAACGTGGTGACGTTTGCACCTGAGGATGACTTCTGCTCATGCTTTTGAATATGCTAGAAGGTTATAGAAGGGGCCGAGTTTGGCAAAGGGAAGAGGATTTTTCCAGAACATTCCGGAAGGAGCCGACGTCTGCCACGGTCCTCGGAACATTTCAGAAGGTTAAAAAGGGAGCGAGTTTGGCCACGGGACGTGGAATTTTCCAGAACATTCCGGAAGCCGCTAATGACTGCCACGTGTGGAACACTCCAGAAGGTTCCCGAAGGGTCCGAGTTAGGTTACGGGAAGTGTAGTTTTCCGTTTGCCCCTGATACTGAGAACATTCCAGAAGATTTCAGAAATGACCAAGTTCTCCAGAACAGTCCGGAAGGAGCCAAGGCCTGCCCACGGTCCTTGGAACATTCCAGAAGGTTCCAGAAGTGGCCTAGTTTGGCCCCGAGACGAAGAATATTCCAGAACATTCCGAAATGGGACAACTTCTGCCCCCGATATAGCGAACCTTCCAGAAGGTTCGAGAATGGACCAAGTTCTCCTCAACATTCCGTAAGGGTCCAACGCCTGCCCCGGTCCTTGGAACAGTCCAGAAAGTTCCAAAAGGGGCCAAGTTCTGGCCGGGACATTGAATTTTCTAGAACATTCCAGAAGGGCCAAGTTCTCTCTCCGGCCACGTAACAGAACACGTGATTCTACGCACTAAAGACATTTTCGTGTGCTTATCACTACCATTTTTTGTCATGTTTTATTTGTAAGCAATGTAAGATCGTTCATCAATTTGAATGACATTATTTATTCAAGAAGAGGTTCTACGGAAAGTAGAATTTGATTGCAGTTTTAATGAGCTCTCTTTGAGCAGCAGTTGTAGATTTCGTCTACCTTCCTGCAATAACCATTGATCTAGAGCTTCAAATTGTTTTTTTTTAAGATAAGTTGACATACAACAAGATGGAATTTGAGAATTAATATAAAGTACCATATTTGGCTGCGTGCTGGGCGCATAGATTGCAAGTCAACGCGCACTGCTCAGTCATCAGTTGAATGTAGGCGCTGTTGTGGCATAATTCTGGTTGCTGTCCGCAGGCCGCGTGCTTGTCCTTGCAGGCTGGTTAACAATGACATTACATCAAATTGATCTAGAGGTTCAAATTGTTTTTTTTAAATATGAGTTGACATACAATGAGATGAAATAAGAGCATTAATAAAGTACCATATTTGGCTGCGTGCTGAGAACATTCCAAATTGCCAAGTTCTGCCCCGGGACATGGAATTTTCTAGAACATTCCAGAAGGGCCAAGTTCTGCCCCGGGACATGGAATTTTCTAGAACATTCCGGAAGGGTACAACTTCTGCCCCCGAGACTGAGGACGTTCCAGAAAGATCCATATGGGGCCAAGTTTTGCGCCGGGACATGGAATATTCTAGAACATTCCGGAAGGGTATAACTTCTGCCCCAATACTGGGGCCGTTCCAAAACATTCCAGAAGGGGCCAGTTCTGCCCCGTGACTTAGAATTTTCTAGAACATTCCGGATGGGAACGCGCGAACCGGCTGGTATTAACCATATGTATGCTCCCATGATAATTCTTTTTATTTAAAACAAAACTATTTTAAAGATGAAGAAGTTTCCGAGAACATTCTTTCATCGCCTCGTAAAGAGAGCACAATACCATAAAGCCACCACACCAGTTTTGGTCGTTGATGCCTCTGCGGTTGTGCTGACGTGAGAAGATGCCGTTGGCTCGGTTGTCGGTTCTAATACGGGGAGGAAAACGAAAAAAAACCATAATGATCTGATGATTATTCTATTTACATATTTACTTTAAAACAGAACTATGTAAAGATGATGAAATTGCCGAGAAATTGCTTTCAAGAGCCTCGAACAGAAAGCACAATTCCACCTGTGCACTGATCAGCGTACACCTTCTCGTAGACAAGGGTACCGTTATCAATGTTCCCGCTATAGAAGCAGCCGCTCTTTGCCGTGAAGTAAAGACTCGAGCACGACTTGGTTGCCTTTGCAAGATTAATTGCCATAAATCTGGTCTCACCAAATCAAAGATTTATAAATTTAAACGTTAACAGAAAGTCAGGCGAACCAGGCATTCGTTGGTATTTCTCAGATCCATGGTTGTTATAACAGCATCGAGAAGGCTGTGGTCGCTGAGAAGATTCATGGCCATCTGAATGTTTTAGAACTATGACGTCATTAAAAGTATGTATGTATTTTAAAAATACATTCGTACATAGAGTACCGCCCGATAACCAGGGGCGCAGGAACTTTCGGAACTTTCTGAAAATTCCAAAATATCCGATCAAATTGTGCGCTTTTGGATTAGCACATGATATGTATGAATATTTAGACTCAGGTTCTCGAGCTTTACTACAATCAACCGCTAAAATGTTCCGATAGTCTGGCTTTATGCCTAAAAATGTTTTCAATTTACTTCATGAAATGAAAACAAATGATAAATAAATAAAATAAGCACGTACTTATTGATCACGTTGTTCTCATTTTTTGAAAGGTGAACAAAGTTGTTCTGTACAGAACCTCCTTCTCTGCCGCCCAAGTTATTCCGATGAGCAACAGCAGCAGGCGCATTGTGAGTCGGCTGCTTCCAACAATGAACATTTGAGAAGTACGACTCAAACTTTTCTTGTCTTAGGAGCACTTACGTCCGTGCGTCTTTCCATTAGCCTTTCCTTTGCCATCTCCCAGGGCCACAAAGTGGTTCAGAAGGAAAGACAGTCGCTTCAACATGCACATTAAGATGTGAAAGCTAAGCATGACCGCTTACTGTGCAGCTAATTTTTTTTTCTAAAAAGAATAAGAAAACGTATTCAAAGGGTGAGTAGAATTAAGATTCATAATAAAGTTTTAGGATCCAGAAAGACACGAACAACGACCGCATCGAGTGGATCATCACTCTGGACGGAACTGCCCAGCAAGTTCGGCCGCAAATGGTATCCAGGATCAGAGAGCTCCCCGTCGAGCAAGGGGTTCGTGTCTGATGCGTCTATTGCTCCTTTCAATGACTTTGAAATTGACTTTGAAATTGAAGTAATTATAGACCGCCAGTAATTCTATTAAATATGTTAATGTTGAAGCGTTCTATTGTTCAAAGCGGATATAAGAACAGAAAAAGAAATTGTGTTAAACTCTACATTCTGCTTCTATTTTTATCAACGCCTTCTTGTAAGTTTACATAAAACCATATTTTATTTCGGAGAGAAAAAAAAACTATTGAATGGTTATTAAGATTATGACATCCTTCAGCAAATATTCGATGCGTTAATAATGTAATAATTTACAGAAGCTGCTCCAAGGCTATTCGATGCTCGTACATTAGCAGTAAATGGGTGGCACGGCAAGCAATAATTAGATGAGAAAACGAGTAGTTGCCTGTTATGAGCTCTATAAATCTCCTGCATGCATTTCTAACGAAATACAGCTCCTCATTCCTCCTGTCTCTTTAATTAAATAGGCATAAATTTAAAAAAAAGTTCTTTTATGATTGCAAACTGATCAGCATCTCCCTGGCGCATTTGGAATCACTCAATTTATATTTATCTCAGCACAAGTGCATTTCATTTGCCACTACCTCTTTATTTCGCTTCTCTCTCTCACTCCTGTCTTGTTATCCCCAATCTCTCTTGCTTGCACTTGATTTCTTAATCCCTTTCTTTTCATGTTCTTTTCTAGCCTTTTCAATGAAATAATCCTCCTTTATCCTGATTTAATGTTTGCTAGCTGTCTTTACCGTTTTTGATCGTCATACATCCAATATGAATGGTTGCTTCTGTTCAGGCAGACCTCGTAGACAGGTCCGACATTCGACGCCAGAATCTTCTCGCATAGACCGAGAGCAAGGGCATCTTGCTGGGATCTTTTTCGAGGCCGTTTTTCGATTGCGGCTACATCGGAATCAGGTGACTTCGATTAATTTGTTAGTGTTGGTTGGGTTACAACTTAATCCTTTTTCTTTAAAAAAAACTTAATGCTCTTAGTCATTAAGTGTGGTTAAGAAATTCTATGAAAACTGGGATGGTATTTCAGGCACATCTGATGACAACGAAGAAGCAAGATCTACTCTGCGCTGTCTATCTTGATCCGGAATACGAATGAACTGGTTGAGCAGACTATCGCTAGTCGTCTGGAAACCAAGCGAATGCTGGATTTGTTGGAGGTCCATTCTCAGCAGACTACGGAAAAAGGAAGGACGACTACCTAACACTGTTCTGCACATCATCTATGATTGGTTAGATCTTTAGATCCTAAAGTGGTTTACCATATTCTTTGGAATTCAAAGTATGAACATACTTCAGTATTCACGCCACAATGAAGCGCTGTGAAAAAGATATCGTCTTAACATTGTGAACAAGCACTACAAGACTTATTTTGTGCTTCAGACGAAAGATCGAACATCGCGAAAGCTCGCTGAATAAAAAACGAATAAAGTGTGTTGTCAGATTTTTATTCTCAAATTTTGCATTCCTATCTTCAGATCCACGTTCCATGCCGTGTCTGGCGAGTTCCTCGACTACACCCAGCCACAAGAATCGCCGCCATAAATGACCGCTTCACTTGTATCATCGGTCAGTCGATTCGTTCAAAGGTCAAGAAAATATTACAAGATGGCATCAAAATGTGCTATTTCATTTGTTTTTGTTTACTTAGTTGGAGTATTTTTTTAATTCTGTATGGATGACAATATATGTATGAGAACGAAAAGTTCTGTTACTCTAGATATGTATCTAACGACTACTGGCCGCAGATTGGACGAAGAAGCAGAGAAACTGAGAGATGAGCTGAAAGATCAACTGAGGTATACGGAGTACTTCTTGTGCTGGGTGTTCGCGAGTACCCCCTCCCTTAGCATTAATAAATGTTATTATATTGCATTTTAGTATAAGTTAAAGCTTTTCTTTTTCGATCTTCTCAGCCATCTATCCTTTTGTTCCACATCAGATATCAACTCATTTGGGCTATCCTTTTTTTAATTAGTAAAGTGTTCTGACGAAAATTATTCTTGTCGCAGTCTCAGAAAATTCCGAATGGAGCGGATTATAATCCCCCTTTTTGCCATCTAAATTGATGCTCGACGATGACTTTTCTTGGCGTTCTTTTTTATGAATCTAAACGATACGGCGTGGTTTCTTCTACGAGTGACGACACGCGATTTCGACTTCTGAAATGTCCTTAATGCTCACCCCCACAGATGTCTCTGGAACTGCTCTGCAAGAGAGAGAGAGAGAGAGAGAGAGAGAGAGAGCGGGAGAGGGAAAGAGAAAGAAAAAAGGGGGAAGAGATTAGAGAAAAAGAGTGGATAGACAGCAAACAATAAGAATGAGAGAGAGAACGGAAAGAGAAAGACATATCTCTTGCGGATTCGTTCCTCCTCCTATGTGTCCTTATTACATTAATAATATAACCATAGTTCAACAAAGACTGATTTATTAGCCTAGCTGATAATGCTCAGAATAATACAATGCACATCAAGATAAGTTCAGTCGGAGAAATTTCATAGAAGATCGGGACAGATGCAACCTCCACGGGTTAGAACCTTCCACCTTTATTAAACGAATGGCCAATATCGTTTGTGTTGAGTACATTCGAGAGTAATAGAATGGTCACCGCAAGACACATTGGAATTGATATAGAGGTCAGAGTCAGTCGTTATAACTCAAAATGCTTCCTGTGTATACTGACACACCCTCAAATGGCTTCCTTCGGATTTGTTATGTCGTGCCCACTGTCGATTCATATTAGACCGCTGCCATACGATCGCATGCTGACTTTCCAGCTTGCGCTTCACTAAAAAAAATAGGCAGCACTTGACGAATGGGTCTGATCGTTGCCGCACTTTTGTAGCATCCTGAAAATGCGCAAAATTCACAATGAAAGCTCACTCAAATTATTCACAAAAAAATTTTTTTTAATGTTTTTTTCAAAAGACTTATCTTCTCCCAGCTATCTTACCCAGACACAACAAGATATACTTTTTTTAAATCAAGATTCACAATTATCAAATTCATTCAGCGCCGTAATAAATTTAGTCTTTCTTAGAACTTTAGGCATCTATTGTATCTTGTCTGCAGTGAGGGGAATCTTTCTACAACTGTATAAAGTGTGCGATTTGAACACGCGCCTTCGTGCAGTTCGGACATAGTTGAGTCAAGAGAGCGCATGAAAGAGGGAGGGCCATTCATGGTGAGCTTAGCGAAATAAAAAAATTTTTTCAGTAATTTCGCTTGAGTATAAATTTGTATTCAGCGAACAAAAAAAATTGTTCAGCATTCGAGGGGCCATGCATGTGCAAATCAAACGAAAACAATATATGTATAAGTTTTTCCCCGGATAGTTCCATTAGTATGATCCGACTAGAGAGCTTATTGTTAGGAATAACCAACATAATCCTACATATAATGGTTGCACAGTAGGGCCGGTTTATTAGCGATATAAATTTCGACGTTTTCTTATAAAGAAAATGACCTTAAAAAAATAAATAACTAACAATTTGATACGCGTCTCTATATCGAAAACGATGTGTCGTGTTAGATAAGTTCTTCCAGTACTGATGCGTTCGCTTTCTTCATATTCTTCTTCTTTCTCGCTTTCCCGTAGTATGCGGGAATCGTGAATTGTCTTGCTCTGTTTATGAGAGCAGCCAGGAATCTGGAATTGCGAATTCTTAATAATAAAAGATTCCTGGATGATTCAATACGCCGAGAAACGACACGACATGGCAAATTTAACAAAGAGAGGGACATAAGAAAGTATGTCTCAAAGGAAAGCAAATCGCATGCAAAACAAAACAATGAACTGTTGTATTCGGGACGGGTGTACGACATCCACATTTTCTCCGAGTATGAACGGGGAAGGCCAGCGGACCGTTTCAGTCTCTCTCTCTTTCCCTTTCTCTCTCTCTCTGCCTCGCTCTTTCTCTCCTCTCTCTCTCTCTCTTTCTCTCTCATCCCCTTGCTATTAGCTGAGAGACTACTGCCTGGCGATCGATGCGGTTTCACCCATGAAATGGTCAGCACAGCAGAGACAGCAAGAGTGAGAGAGAGATAGTGAGTGAGACAGACAGCGAAAGAGACAGACAGTTAAATAGAGTGCACGAGTGTGATAGTCACAGACATTGGAGACACTTGGCACCGCTCCAATTTTCGAATGACTATATTTTTTCAGCCGTTAAGAAATATGCCTCTCTGCTTGAAATAATATTATATGTAGCTATATACTTTCAGTTGCCTCAAATTATGCAAAAGACCGAAGGTGGCTTAGGCAAGTGGGCGAGGAGAGGAACAAGGCGATCAAACGATATGGTGATCAAGAGTCAAGAAAAGAGAACGAGTTCATCATCATCATCATCATCATCATCATCATCATCATATATATATATATATATATATATATATATATATATATATATATATATATATATATATATATATATAAGTTCCCTGTTTTTCGCCATTAGCATTTGTCTTTCATAACTCTAATTTTATAATTTATTTCGTAAAGTATTGCATAAAGCATCCCATAAACATTCTGTTATTATTGCTGAAAGTTCGCGAAAACAGTATTCAAATGAGTGTTAAAAAAATTTGTTCAGTTACATAATCATTGTTGGTGTTGAAATCAATGACTATTCGAGAAGAACAGAGAAAGCAAGTACTGATTTCAAATAAGGTGCACTTTTTCCAAGCAAACTAATTGTAAGGCGATTCGTTTCTCGCTGTGTTTCCTCATTGTCAGCCTGGAATTGCAAAAGAGATATTGAGTCTTTTTCCGCACATTAGACAGTGATAGGATAATTTTCAATATAAAACATCCAAAAACAACAAAAGTACTTTTCTTAATTTCCATAGTTTTGAAATCAGCAGTTATTTCGGAATGAAAGAAACTCATTCAATTCCTGTCATTCATTGTTAACTCTTCGCTCGTGCTCGGCTGTCCTTTGGAATCTCTCAGCTTCATCGATCGAGATGGCGACTCCGAAGAAGAAGAAGAACGACTCGATGCCCACTCTCACCTGTTCGGGCAAAGCTGTCGTGTTAGTTCATCAATGAAGACAAAGATTCTATCCAACATTTTCAACGATTGAAACATGGGAAGGACTTTTTTGATCACCACCCGAAATAGAGCAACATTCCTGCCCGCTTCAGAATGCAACAGCAGCAGAACGAGTTTATTTTAATTTTTTGTGCAATCACTCCCAGAATTTAGTGATTAAAACTATGATAAACTTTGAGCGAATTCAGCAGCAAAAAATTGTTTGCTAAAAATTTGGGTAGCGATTAGTACAACAGATTCTTTTCTGCATGCTTGAACTATAAAAACAAATTGTAACAGTGGCGGCTTGAGCAAAGGGTAATGAACATACTAAATGAGTAAAGAAAAACTTATATTTTATTTTAGTCACAAAGTTCCGTTTCAGATGCAGCGCTCGCTCTGCGTCAAGTGGTTCGAATCTAATCGTTTTTTTTGGATGCCACATTTACGGCAAATCCTACAACGTTTATCTTTAAATGCGAATTATCAAACAATATATTTTAAATATTAAGGAAAACATTTTTGTTGTTAATGAAAATCAAAACAAGCAAAGAAATTATAGACTTAATGAAAATGACTGCATTCTAGATCGTTCACTACGTGCCCGTGGCAATCGCAGCGCCACGTCGGCAAGCACGAAGGAGGTCTTATCTACATCCAACTGGATCAGACCTGATTTTGCTCTGTTTAGAAGAAGGAGAAGAACGGGCACGTCCACGTCATCTTCTACCTACTCGCAACCACCAGGAAAGGCGACAGGCGTGTATCGCTTCATTTTCATGCAAAATCTACATATCATGACAAAGAAGAAGAAAATCGAGCCAATTAATCAGCCGACAATTTGAGATATCGTCGCAAGTTCTCGCTCGACTTCATGGCGGACGACTCGATTCAAGATGTTCTGGATGAGATCAGCGCCGAGGCCAACATCGAAGCTCCGTTAGTTGCGAAAAAGCACTCCTCAACAGAATTTTAGCAGAGAAAAAAATAAATCTTACTTTTTTTATCAAGATAGTTTTATCTTGAGGCTGCTCGGCCGCCATCTCCACTTTGTCCGTTCCAATGAAGAAGGCAGCGTCTCTACGTGTCTTTGGGTCAAGGTTCGTAGTTGTGGAATCATGGATTTTATGGAACAGAAAATTGACTAAAAAGTTTTAGTGTCTCATGGTCAGCTCTCTTTCTAACCTCTTCTCTATCATGCTATTCTTTCCCTCTCACTCTCTTTTCTCTCTCTCTCTCTTTCTCTCCTTCTTTCACATCCTCTCTTTCTCTGCAGATCCCTGGCTCTGATCTCTCTTCCGCGATTTCGTCACTGGCGGAAGGGAACTTTCAGGAGGTGTTGGTGCTGATCTCAGACCAGCTCGGCCTGAAGGAGGAGTGAGAAGAGAAGAGAAGAGTCTCCGAGGAGGCAAAGTGAATGCGTAATTCAGCCAAATGCCGACTGCCAAACGTTTATCGGATAAAGGAGATTTGCCTTGTTGACTAGTCTACAAATATACGCGGATATTTAAAAAGGAAATAAAAAAAAATTGCCACAATATGGCTTTTACAAAGGGAATGAGCACGGCTAAAAAAGGGAAAGAGCGGCAGTCATGGCGAGTGGGCCGTTGGATACGAACTAGACACATGGCTTTCTTTTGAACTCCCATCGCAACTACAAAGAACGATCATCCTCACTCAGTTCTTGCTCGTTCTTTGGGGTGCACTGCCATGGCTGCGCGTTCTCTGCGTGTGATAGGCAGTGGGCAAAGAGCCGCGAGCGGCAAAGTTGATCGTTCATTGAGCGAGGGCTTGATATGGAGAAGACGTTTCTTGCGCCGACATTCTCCTCAAACGAGCTGCGATACACAAATTAGACACTAACATGGCGAGCCATGTGATCGTCTCCCAGCTCAGGTTATGAGAGAAGGAAGAAATAGTACAGACGAGAGATAGAGAGAGAGAGAGAGTGAGAGAGAAATACCGGGGAGTGGCTTCTGTATTAAGTATGTGCCAGAGTATACGGTGGGTGTCTATCCAATGATGACCAGTTGTATAAAAGGCCGTTCTCTCATATCTCCGACCTTGAACCACCGCAGATGCATTCCCTTGTTATGCATAACTACTTGTTCCGTTTCCTTCTTGGGTTATTCTTGTGGAATGTCGAGAGCAGAGGATGGATTGGCCACTGTTCTGAGCAGAGGATGGATTGGCCACTGTTCTGAGCAGAGGATGGATTGGCCACTGTTCTGAGCAGAGGATGGATTGGCCACTGTTCTGAGCAGAGGATGGATTGGCCACTGTTCTGAGCAGAGGATGGATTGGCCACTGTTCTGAGCAGAGGATGGATTGGCCACTGTTCTGAGCAGAGGATGGATTGGCCACTGTTCTGAGCAGAGGATGGATTGGCCACTGTTCTGAGCAGAGGATGGATTGGCCACTGTTCTGAGCAGAGGATGGATTGGCCACTGTTCTGAGCAGAGGATGGATTGCCACTGTTCTGAGCAGAGGATGGATTGGCCACTGTTCTGAGCAGAGGATGGATTGGCCACTGTTCTGAGCAGAGGATGGATTGGCCACTGTTCTGAGCAGAGGATGGATTGGCCACTGTTCTGAGCAGAGGATGGATTGGCCACTGTTCTGAGCAGAGGATGGATTGGCCACTGTTCTGAGCAGAGGATGGATTGGCCACTGTTCTGAGCAGAGGATGGATTGGCCACTGTTCTGAGCAGAGGATGGATTGGCCACTGTTCTGAGCAGAGGATGGATTGGCCACTGTTCTGAGCAGAGGATGGATTGGCCACTGTTCTGAGCAGAGGATGGATTGCCACTGTTCTGAGCAGAGGATGGATTGGCCACTGTTCTGAGCAGAGGATGGATTGGCCACTGTTCTGATACGGTGGGCGTCTTTACCTGTATTGCATAGGAGTTATGAAAGGCAGTCTATCACTTCTCCACTTCTTCTTTCCTTGTATTCACTCCCTTCTTTTCGTTACATACCTGAATATGGCTTACTCTTGTGGAACGTGGATAGCAGAGCTGCCTGCATACGATTGACTCGTAGCCCAAACTCTATGTACACCAGGGTTGCAGTTTTTGATTTTGTATGTTTTTTGGTGTTTTAACAAATGTACAAGTCCTGTTTCAAACTGCATAGGAAATTTCCTTTGTTTATTCCTTCCTTTTTCTTCCTTGTTTTGCGTGGGCCCCGGTTGCGAGCAGACCTCTTCTCTCTTCCTTTCGCGGCGATCAGGCCCAATTATATTCTTACCCTAACTTTCTTTTGCTCTCTCCGTCTTATTTTGTAACTTTCTTTATTTCCCAGATTTGATTCCGATTTGTCTTTCTCTCGTTTCTCCGTCTCCCTCTCTGTCTCTTCATTATTTAGACTTCACCTTGTTCTCTTTTTCTCGCAAGGATAATAAATCCAGATAGAGTTTACTCACAGTTCTAATGTGTTGTATCACATTTCATTCCTCTCATCGCTCACAATTGAATCTGCTCAATCGATTGTAACCTCAAATGAGGCTGTTTTCTAATCCTCTTTCTCATCCAGATTCAGAAAGGGTTGAGAAAGAGGATTAGAATCTTCTAACCAGTTGAAATATTAATAGTGTAGCGCAGCTTGGACAACTGCCAAGTGGAGAGGTCAGTATCATTCTCGATGAGAGGCGGCTGATGCTTGCGGTCGTCCTCCCTCCTCTGCATCCAGTCTGCTCTTCTCTTTCTCCATCTCTTCCTTTTTCTGTTTCTATTCGTCTTCCTTCCTCATACTCTCTTCTTCCTCTTCCCTTTTTTGCTGCCTTCTCTGCCGCGAGTCGTTCTTCCTCCCTCTGGAGTCGTCTGCAAAAGAGAATCCTCCCGAGTTTTATGCTGGCCAAACGAAAAGGTCAGCACTTCACACCCCAGATTAGCCTGCTCCGAAAAGGCCTTACCTCTGTTTCTCCTCCCGAACCAGCTTAGCCTGCTACTCTTCCACTCGCCTTCTCTCTTCTTCCCTCTCCCGTCTCAGAGCCTCGGCATCACTGAACGAGAATAAGATTAGAAAGTCCAGAAAATGGAAAGATCTGACAGAATGCTATCTAGAATAGTGTCGACCATCTCCACGCAGGAGCCGTACTCAGCTGTCGCCTTTTCAAGGGGCCACTGGGTCATCTGGGAAAGAATGACATCATGAAGAGAAGCAGGAGCAGTTCGGCGTTCGCCTTCTGGAGTTGTTGGGCCCGCGCGAGAGGAGAGCCATTCTAAAAGAAAGGAGATCATGAGAGAGATCTGCGCGAAGCAACGGGGAATGGATAGCAAGTGAGAAACCTCGGGCGGAATCGCTGCCTGGCGATGAAGCCGCGCACGTAGCATTGAATGCGGTCCCGTGATGGCGCCTTAAGCATAAGCAGCATGCGTATTCCGCACTCGGAAAGAGTGCCCGCCACCGATCCATTCTCGCTCGATTATTGATTCGAAGCTGTAATTAATAACCTTAATTAGGTACTTTAATTCAGATTCGTTCAAAAAGGGGTGTAGAAGTATATTCATGCGTACCCCCGAATGGTACGCGCATCCTGGTCGAGAATGAGTTGGCGAGAGAGCAGACGGCGAGAGTATCGATGATGATTCCACGAGAATGAGGAGCTAGCAGCGAGTTCAGAATGCTCTCGTCTTCCTTGCACCTCTGTTGGCGGGACCAATCAGAGGCTGGCCGCATCGCATTATGCAAGACTAGAATAAATAATACAGTTCTTCTCCCTGGTAGAGAATCACCATAAACGCAACAACTCTCTCGCCGAATCAAATGTTGTTCATGATGTTCTATCCTTCAAATAAGCAACAGACACACCTTGGTCGGATGGTGGTAATTGCTAAGTACGGTAAAGCGGAAGCCATCTCGGAAGGTAGCAGAAATGCGAAGATAGTCATCACCAATCATTTTCGGGACAATAACCATTTCGGGATACGAGGGGCAAATCTGTGAAATGGTCAGCTGCTATATTGCTGATATACTTTAGTTTGAGTGGAAGATAACAGATAGAAATGTCCTTTGCCACGAACATTAATGTTGTCACTGACGGAAAGATGCGGAAAGAGTTCGGAGCGAGCAAGGTCAGCTTAGCGAATTCTGCTTCCAAGTCGAAGACTGTCGAGCCATCGTCCAGCACCGTAAAAGGGACGCGATAGTAGAATGGATAATCGTGCTCAAAACTATCTGAACAGGACCCCAATTAACAGAATTTAGCACAGTTATTCATGATAAAATAAGTTCAAACATACACGTTCCAATAAAGAAAGGACACTGACGGAAAAAACCGTAGAATATAAAAGAAAATAGCCCACTGAGGTTGGAGAACTTCTCGATGCTACGTGCAACAGAAAAGCAGTCACTTAGGTTGGCGATCTCGAAGACGATAATCATTAAGTTCTTGCACTTGAGTATAAGTAAACCACCTTTAGTGTTGTCCTTAATATAAAAAAAAACCATCAAAACATCACTTCCAAAATGATATTATTATTCCATTTGTCAGACCTTTCCAATGGGTTCAGCAACAAGTCGATCGACCGCGCGATGCAGCAGCCAGAACTCCGCGCAAGTGGAGCGACTCTCTCAAAGCGCACAAGGAACATAGTGAACACACAAAAAGGTCAAAATCTGCGTAATATTTTCTGGACCGAACCTTTCGGTCTGAGAAGTCGCCTGCTCGCGATGGTGACTGCTTGAGATGAATTAGCGCGGCTGGTGTCGCATCTTGGAAATGAAAACTAAAAAAAAGATTAAACTAAAAGAATTACCAATGTAACACCCGGCGACAAAAAAAGAAATAAAAAGAACGCGCAGCCGCGTCTCCTAAAAACAACGCGATCGTATGCTAGGAAACGTAGGAAACCACATCTAATTCACGGTCAAAAACCATAAATCCCATCCGTAGATTAGTCAAAACCACGAATCTGTCCGTAAATTAGTTTTTCATCAGAAGCCGCTCAAACTAGGAGGGACAAAACGCTGTGCACCCCCCGAAAAAAAAAACTTTTTTTTTACGACACCTCCACATCTCTGCAGACTCAAGATGAGTCATGGCCTAGTGAGCCGTCTGCTTCGGCTTCGTTCTCCTTCCGTGTCCGCGCTTCGAGGTGCCGTCGCAGCTGCCGCAGCCTCTGCTCCTCCCACCGGCCGCTCCTTCTCGCCCGCTTCTTCCCCGTCCTCCTCTCAGCTCACTGAAGACCAAGAGGGTCTTCTTCAGACAAGTTCGCTATTTTATTTATTTATCCACAATGAAGTAGATGTGCCAACACGTGTTGTGATATGCAGCAACCGGACATAAATTAGTCAATAATAATGGGTGGGATAAAATAAAGATGGTATATATTACAAGAAATATGATGCGTATATATTAAAAAAGGATTAAATTACTTTAATGTAAATTAATCAATCATTAGCAATAGGTGGTGGAATGGAAGGCGGTGTAGAATCAGCTTTCCATTCATGACATGTATCTTTTTCAAATATGCAGTAAGTAAGAATTGACATCTTTCAGTTGCTAAATTCTCTGCCGATGTCGTCAAACCGCTAGTTCGAGAAATGGACGCGGCGAGCAAGGTTTCTTTTCTGCGAGAAATTGACAACAAGTTTACCAGTTCTTTAGCGAACAAAGACAAAGTCTCAGCAGAATGGCATTAAAAATGGTGTAAAATTTTTATGCGCGCTTTCAGATGCACGACTGCGTGATTGAGGGCTGCTTTGCGAACGGCTTCATGGGCGTCGAGGTTCCCGAGGAATACGGAGGTATATATCGTTTTAGATATTTTTTTAACTAAAAGTCGGATGAGAGGGATTTCGACGATTCCTTGCATCTTGGATCTTTCGTCATTATTTAATGAAATAAAACAAATTTAAATCCTTGCAGGACCCGGCTGCAGCTTCTACGATTCTGCGCTCGTCATTGAGGGCCTTGCAAAAGTATGACTTTATGTAGTTAAAGTAGCCAGATAGTAAAAGTGTGTGTTATTATCTTAAACGTGAAAATAAATAAATAAACGAATGCATAAAATGATTCGCACTCAGACAGACGCGTCGGTGTCCGCCTTGGTCGCCATCCACAACACACTCGCTGTCGCGCCGATTATCGTACATGGGAGTGATGACCAGAAGAACAAGTATCTGCCACACGCTACCACGGACTGGGTTTGAGAGGCATTTCGAGAACAACCTTAAAATAGTATTTCATGTAGATATAGACTGGAACATATTAAGAGTCTTAAATAAGCCGTTCACTGAAATTAACATACTATGGTTCTTCAACTTGGATCAAATCGCGTTTGTCTACAACATAGTTTTGAGCAAGATTGAATCTATTTTTATACTTCATTTAAACTTGCAACCCGCAAAATGAGGCGCGGCCATTTTTGTTCAGTCCTTACATCATTATTATTAGCCACTGTTCTATGTTACATGCTCTGTAAGCCGAAGAAGTGCCAAATATTTGCGGGCGCACATTTAAAACGACCGTAAAACACTTTGGTATAATGATTCGTTGCTTGGTTCCTTTAATGATTTATTGAGGAAAGGATTAAATTGCAGGTTGGCTCGTTCTGCATGTCTGAGGCAGAAGCCGGCTCGGATGCCTTCTCAATGCGGACAGAGGCGAAGAGGGACAGCGATGACTTTGTCATCAACGGATCGAAGATGTATATCACCAACTCGGAGCAAGCCAACTACTTCCTTGTCTGTTATCTCTGTTCTCTCTTCTCCCTCCGGATCTCTCCTTCTCTCCAATTCTTTATTCATTCCTTTCGGTCTTCGCCAACGTGAACCGCGCTGCCGGCTATCGTGGCATTACCTGCTTTTTGATCGATCGTGACCAGGAAGGCGTTAGCGTTGGCAAGCCTGAGGTATGTTTAAAAGAGCAATTTTCACATTTTTTCAAAACCAATCAGACAATTTATATGTATGGAGCTGAAAAATTTGCCTGAAGAACTTTTCAAATTTGTACATAATAACTTAGCGAATTGAAGGACAAGCTGGGCATCCGCGCTTCGAGCACTTGTCCCGTTGTCTTTGACAACGTCCGCGTTCATCAGACGGCCGTCCTCGGCGAGATTGGACAAGGCAATCGTTTCTCTTCTCTCTCATAATGATCTTTTAATGAATATCATATATCGATTGATTTGAAGGCTACAAAATATCGATCGAGTGCTTGAATTCCGGCCGGATCGGCATCGCCGCACAGATGCTCGGAATTGCACAAGGAGCGATGGACAGCACCATTCCGTACTTGCAGGTGTATCAAAGAATCTTAAATGATGTTATATTAAGAAGCATATATTTCTATAATTCAATAATTGTTCATCGATCCCATCCCCCCTAACCTTACCTATTTTACAACTTTGCAATTGAACGACTTTAGAATATTTTTAATGCTGTCACATTGAAATACCTTATTTCATGTGCGACAAATAAAGAAATAAGTAAATGAATAAGTTTTTGGGGTTAAATGAAGCTGTTATATGAATAGCTCGAGTACTTGGCTATAACGATGCTCACTTTTAGGAGAGGCGTCAATTCAACCAGCGACTCTTCGATTTCCAGGTTAATAAAGTGCAACCTTTCTCAATATTTTTTTTTGATTTCACGAAAGAAGCCACACCATTTCTTCGTAGGGCCTTCAACACCAAGTCGCCAAGGTTGCGACTGATATTGAGGCAACGAAGCTTCTAGTCTACAATGCTGCGCGGCTCAAGGTTTAGAATGTTCTTTCATGGTAACAGAGGTCCGCTATAGGAATCAAACTTTATGATAATTATGCTGGTGAAAACACTTTAAATCTGTTATATTTTTAAAAGAATAACTACGAAAATGAATGATTTCCCAGGACGCGGGCCTTCCATTCGTGAAGGAAGCAGCGATGGCGAAGCTGTTCGCAGCAAACGTTGCCAACAAAGCGACATCGAAGTGTGTGGAATGGCTCGGCGGAGTCGGCTTCACCAAGGAGTTCCCCGCTGAGAAGTTCTTCCGAGACGCCAAGATTGGTCAGAATTGCTAAAAAATTTACATTCAACACAACCCTTAAAATATATTCAAAAGGATCTCAAGATATAAAGTCTTATTTTTCTTATAAAAAAAGGTGTTAAATAATTCCAGGAGCTATTTACGAAGGAACGTCAAACATCCAGATGAACACGATAGCCAAGATAATTGATGCGGAGTATAAACAGCGGGCGTGACCATATTGTAAATGTTGTTGTATGGCATGAGTATGTGTGTAGACTGAATACCATAGCTTATATCAGACTCTGGTAAAGCTTGCATTGCAGTTACTTTGACGTCTTGGCTGTTCGAACAGCAGCTCATAATCCGGTAAAACTAAAAAGTATTTTTAGGTACAAAAATAATAATGTTTTCCTTTCCTGTTGATGCTGAATAAAATAATGAATAATCTTTCTCGTCGGTCTTTTCTTGGCTTGGGAGAGAAGAAGTGGAAGGAACCGGCTTGTTGCCATGGGTGAAGGCGGCAATAGTAACTGGATTGATGAGTGGAAAGAGCGAGTTTATGGTGTTTTTTTCTTAATAGGAGGCGATGCTCGACAGGGCGAAAGCGCCACAGGTTTTTTATCAGCGTATAATGTCAACGAAGCATTCTTTAAGCCGCTTCCGAATCTTTTCCGCTGCGTACGCAAAGATCGTCGAAGACAGAAGCGCTTATTTTGCGTTTTCGCTGTCTCTGTCTACCTCTTCCTCTCCCCCTCCTTGTGATACGGTATGTTACTCCCCCCGTATCAGACATCAGGGTGATAACACAACTTTGACCACGAGCGCCGATGATGGAGGAATCACAGACTGCAAGAGTGAGAGAGCACACGATCGAGGAGAGCGCAAAGAAAGAGCCTTCTCAGTAAGCCTAAGAGGAAGAGAGAGGGAGAGAGACAGAGATACAGAGGGACAGAGCGAAAGACATGAGAGAGATACAGAGAGAGAGAGAAAGAGAGAGAGAACAGCAAGGATAAAGACAAATCTGTTGCGCTACTTTGGACCTTTATAGATTCGTTATTCTTCCGCTGTGTTTTCACTACATTAATAAGACAAACAAAGTTCAACAAAGATTGATTTATTAGCAAAATGGGAACGTATATAACAAAACAATAGCTAGGCACAGCAAGATCAGTTCAGTCGGAGAAATTTCATTTTTGTAAGCTTCAGGAATGATCGGAACACAGCTGAAAAAGCATGGCCTTCAGTTGAGTTCCGCGGGTTCAAACCTTCCACCTTTTACTAGAAGAATAAGCCAATAGTCTTCCTCTAATGGAATTGAATTAGAAGTTCAGAGAGCAGATACGTCCTCTAGTGACTTTCCTTGAAGTAGTCCTGAGGTGTCTCCACTTAGCCACTGAAGCCATTCTATCGCATGCCGACTTGCCAGCTTGTGACTCACTAAAAAAAGTAGGCAGAACTCCACGAATGGAACCGATTGTTGCCGCACTTTTGTAGCAACCTGAAAATGTGCAATATTACAATGGTCGCTTTTTCAAATTCAGGTTAGTAAAAAAAAGTTTTTTTTAATGCAAAATGTTTTTTTCAAACGGCTCAAATTAAAAAGGCTCACTTATATCATAATTTATTCAACACTTAATAATTTCAATTAATTTATAGAACTTAAAAGTATCTAGTGAATCTGGAGTGCGCTCATCTTACTCAGAAACTACCCGCGGAATCTTCTATATTAATAAAGTGTATGATTAGAACGCGCGCGTTCATAAAATTCGGTAACACATACATAGTTGGGTGAGGGAGGGCCACTCATGATGAAAGTAATGGGAAATCGCAGTCGTCTAATTTCGCTTGCTTATGAATTTGTAATCACTAAACAAAAAATCTTTCAAAATATCGAGGACGATGTGTTCGAGCAAAGCGAACA
The DNA here is from genome assembly GCA_945643635.1 of Allodiplogaster sudhausi. Classification (NCBI taxonomy): domain Eukaryota; kingdom Metazoa; phylum Nematoda; class Chromadorea; order Rhabditida; family Diplogasteridae; genus Allodiplogaster; species Allodiplogaster sudhausi. The sequence continues at coordinate 44,480 of CALZFC010000291.1, read as the reverse complement.
GCTCTGACCAGAAAACAATTTGTAAGTTCTTCCCCGGAAAGCTCCTTTAAGTCTCTGATTCTACAGCTCACGAGCAACTTCCAGAGCTTTGGAATAATACCTATTACGTTTACGTAGTAGGGTCACTTAATAAACGATGTAAGATTGGTTGTTCGTTTATGTTTAAGGAAAATGACACCTCTTTGAACTTACCAGAATCAAGTCCGATCGTAGTTTCTATATAGAAGAGAATTTCATATGTATATAAGTAGATGATGTTGTCGCATTCTTCATCATTTTCCTCTTCCTCTCACTTTCCCATTGTATGCGGGAATCATGTCGTGCTCTGTGTACGAGAGCAGCCAAGAATCTGTAATTGCTCAAGAATTAATAATTGGAGACTAATTAGGGAAACAACGAGTTCTTGGATATATAGCGCAGCACTTGGAGCAAATTAAAACATATAAATGAAGCATAATAATAGAATATAAAATGCTGAAATGGAGTTGGAAGAATGGAGCAACGAAAGGGGATAAAAGATTTATTTCCAAGGAAACGGGATGAGCGAAGAGCGTCCCAATTTTCGTATACTTGAATAAGCGATGGTGATGTCAAAAGGATCTTTTCTGCCCCCCCCCCTATTTCTCTCTTTCTGTCTCTTTCTGGCTCTCTTTCTCTCTCCTCCCCCCCCCCCTCTCTCTCCCTCTCTTTCTCACTCTCTCTCGCTCGCTTCAACCCCTTGCCGTAAGCAGAGAAACTACCTGGCGATCGATTCGCTCAGAATAGCAGAGACATCCAGAGAGAGAGAGAGAGAGAGAGAGAGAGAGCGAGTGATAGACAGTAAGAGAGTCAGCCAGCTAAAGAGACAGAAATGAAAGGGAGAGGAAACTATGTGAATAATGACTTTCGAACTCGCCGTTATGGGGGACGGATGGACTGGGCCACGAGAAAGCAGAGAAAACTCACCAGGAAAATAGTGGCTATCAAATCCTGGCTGGTATTCATAATAGGAGAAATGTGTCAATGCTTTCGAGAGGATTATAATTGTTTAATTGTTTATCTACACCTTCAAGGATGTGAATATGCAATGACATGAAAAGGATTTTCATTTTGGAATATTAAGGGATTCGAGTAGGGCGTGAATGTGCTCTGTCAATTTGATATTCACAATCCACTGGTAGGTCAAACTCTTTTCAAGTTAAATCGAATGGAGATGGGATATGAGACATGATGGAGTTAAACTGTGACTGTTTTCCGTTGACTGAACACGAGATGCGGTCACACCATCCCGCCTCAATAAAAGGCAAAGACGAGTTATTTTCAGCTCAGAACGGGCGGTTTGCCGGCTCACAATAAGTTGATCTTTTCAGCCCGAGATCCCATTAAACTGTGAGTAGAAAAAAATATGAACAATTTAATTGTCCAGTCTCAGATGCTGTAAACACATGTGATTTTAGAACAATACATTACCTGCAGCAGCTGCAATAACATACAGGCAACGTCGAATGTTTCCCTTATGACTTAATCTTTATGATTTGGCTATAAAGATAAAATAACATAATAGTGTTGTCACAAATATGATTAAATAAATAGATTAGCAGCTGAGTTTCTAGCAGAGGCCGCAAGTGACTGGGCAGCTGAGTTTCATCGCCGGAATATACGCCGGATGCGTGCACTACCCGCTGTCCTTTGACTGCCAGCAATTGCCATTCTTGTCCTTGCACTCTTCTGCAATTCATGCAGAGTCGTGTAAGAATTCGACATGGATGGGCTCCCAATTAAAATCAACAGAATTTTTATGCAACAACGACAAAAAAAGATGTTACTGAACACCGCAGCTTACTGTATCTATTGTGGCTTGCAGCAAACTCGTCGCATCGATTGCAGGTGAGAGGACAGAGGCGAGTCATGAAGTCGTAATACACGTGACCCCGAGGGTGGCTGCACATCGCACGGCCCTTCTCGCAGTCGTGGCCGGGCATTGTGTCCGTGCATTCTGCAAGCAGCGAGTATTTTTTAATTACAATGATATATATTAAGTATTTATGCACGTTTATTTGATTGGGTTATAGAAAGGTAAGAAGTGAACCTGGCGCGGGTGGCTTTGAAGGAGTTGTTGGTGGTTGAGGAGTTGTCGGAGGAAGTGTTGCTGGAGGGAGCGTTGTCGGAGGAATTGGATCAGGTCCGGGCAGAATTCCCTGGCAAAACATTTATATGATTATTATAATTTATGTGGTTCCTTGCGGCCCCTATGTATTTGGTCTGATGGTTCATATCATACAGTTCATTCATGGCAGTCAGCGGACATCCGGTCGTAGCTTCTCGATGTGCTTAGAGGAACATTTACGATCAATCGAAAGAAAGAGCTCTGGTTTACAATTTGCTGTCGTATTCAATGGCCAGATCCGACCGCGGTATAATTTGCATATCATTCAAAATTTACAGATAATGTTATGACAAAAAAGTTGTTTTGAATGTTGCCATAAACAGAGGAGGAAACAAACAATGTCCTTCTCCCAGCAGCAGTAACCCTTGCAGATTGCAGTGTGCAGGAAAGCCACGCAAGGCCCATTAGCGACACACGAATACTGAAAGTGAAAATCTTAAAAGAACTTTTGAAAGAGTCGATAAAAAAGTAAAATATATCTTGTATGCATTCTAATAAACTATTGAAATAGGTAGATAAGTAAATCTTCTTACCATCTCAAAACTTTGCTAATAGTACTTGAACAATATTTGAATCGTGCACTCACGCATGCTTCTGTGTTAAGAGTCAGTAAAAAAGGAAAATATCTAGTATGACAATCTTTGATTCTTTTACTCACGCATGCTTCAGTGTCAACAACTGCGACGATCAGAAGGAGAGAGGCACAGGAAATTAAGCTACGAAGCATTCCTGTAATTATGTATATTGCCAGGACGACCTCTTGCTTCTTAAATAGACAGCAAAAGTAATATGTATAAAGGCCATGTATATCGTGAAGAAGCCGTCGATACCTTCTTGGTTGGTAAAATACACTGATTCGTTGACATCTTTTTACACTGGCTGTCACTATTTATACTGAAGTAACTCCAAAATGGGTGGTTCTGCCGACCATGAAGATTCTCGGCCTGCTCTCACCTTAGTTTGAGTGTGACCGCTTATATAGCGTTTTGCTGTCTTACACCGGGTTAGCTTTCAAACGTGTTCACACTTTATTTTGTTCATCATCTTGCCAGAAGCACTCCGTCTTTTCTTTGCACTCTCTCTCTCTCTCTTCAGTTGTTACCCAATTATATAAAAAAAATTAGAAGAAAATCATTTCAATATGTTTAATAAAAAATCATTCAATGTTGAAAGAGAAATCATTTGAGGAAAATCATTTCACTATAAGAGAAAAAAAAATCATTTCAATATTTGAAGAAAATAATTTGTAGAACGATCTGGACGCCGGGCCGGTCACGCCTTGTCAGAATGAAGGTGAGAGGCCGAAGAAGAAGGTGGGACTCAAATAAACTGACGCCTGCCTCCCAATTCGTTGAACTGTCAAGACGACGTTGGTGTGTCGCCTCTTGCGTGTATGTGCATGTCGCATGTGACCCCGGATCTCCCCATTGACGGTCTTACTACTGGGCTTCTTACATATAGATTTATCAGTTACACTTACACAGCATGTCTCTTAACAGAAGGGGCATATCTAGAGAGGGAAGATCCGTGGCCGGGAGAGCTGCCAGCCTCTCTGTGCAGGTGTTCTCTCAACTCTGGCTGGCAAGCGATCGGAGCAGCCTCACCCCTGAGGGGCGGGGCTGCTTCTCTCTCCGGCCACGTAACAGAACACGTGATTCTACGCACTAAAGACATTTTCGTGTGCAAAGCGATTCCTCAATATTATCACTACCATTTTTTGTCATGTTTTATTTGTAAGCAATGTAAGATCGTTCATCAATTTGAATGACATTATTTATTCAAGAAGAGGTTCTACGGAAAGTAGAATTTGATTGCAGTTTTAATGAGCTCTCTTTGAGCAGCAGTTGTAGATTTCGTCTACCTTCCTGCAATAACCATTGATCTAGAGCTTCAAATTGTTTTTTTAAGATAAGTTGACATACAACAAGATGGAATTTGAGAATTAATATAAAGTACCATATTTGGCTGCGTGCTGGGCGCATAGATTGCAAGTCAACGCGCACTGCTCAGTCATCAGTTGAATGTAGGCGCTGTTGTGGCATAATTCTGGTTGCTGTCCGCAGGCCGCATGCTTGTCCTTGCAGGCTGGTTAACAATGACATTACATCATATTGATCTAGAGGTTCAAATTGTTTTTTTTTAAATATGAGTTGACATACAATGAGATGAAATAAGAGCATAAATAAAGAACCATATTTGGCTGCGTGCTGATCGCATAGATTGCATGTGAAAGCGCACTGCTCAGTCATCAGTTGAATGTAGGCGCTGTTGTTGCACAATTCTGGTTGCTGTCCGCATGCCGGGTGTTTGTCTTTGCAGGCTGGTTAACAATGACATTTTATCATATTCGATACTCTACTTTTATTACCTAACGAGTCGGTGAACATTTTGCAAATGTTCATATTTATAATACTTCATTTTCTGCAATTAAAATATCAACTCAGAAGTTCAAACTGATGTGACGCAACGATAGAAGGAGGAAACTAACGCGGAAGAGTAGTTGGTGGACGGGTTGTTGGAAGCAGTGTAGTGGGGGGAAGTGTGGTTGGAGGAAGGGTTGTCGGCGGAAGTGTGGTTGGAGGAAGAGTGGTTCTGGCAGGGCCAGGCCGAGGTCCCTGCCAGTCATGATGAAAATTTTCTCTTTTAAAGTATTCACAACAAATACGATATCGCATTTTATGCGGTGAGAGAAAGTGAGAGAAACCATTCATAAATAAAACCTGTTGAGATTCAGTATAAACAAAGAAAAGAATGGACATCAATTGTGTCCCAGCAACATCCGTTTGCGCAGACCGCAGTGGACTTGAAGGAAGAGCACGCATTGTCATTGTCACAGGAAGCCTTAACTTAATCATTACGAAAAATTCTCGTCATTGTTCATGATGGGCATATCAAATTCGAAGACGGTTTCAAATGGATGGTTTGTTCGAGAAATTTCACTAGAGTATTCATTATACACTGTTGTACATATGTAGTAAATATTATTCCATATACAATTAAGAAAAAAAAGGAGAACTAACGCATCCTTCACTGGCAGAAACAAGTAAGACCAGAGTGATGGCGATTGTGGGCAGAACAGAGGTGTGGTACATGTCTGCAATGCCATTTCGTTGGTTAGAATGATTCAATGTGAATACCTTTGAAGAAGTCATATAAAACGAATCAGTGTTTCCTCTAATAAAAACGATATCAGAATTTTTATAGCCTTCATAATAACAATAAAAAATTAGTTTACAACTACTAGAGCCCCTCAAATTTTGATAGAAAAGTGATGATTAGATGCTTATGACATGTACAGTTGAAATCTAGCCTTCTCTCCTCTAATAGAATCTCTTCATCTAATATAATCAGTTTCAGACAAGAAATTGAAAACCAGTTTCCCTAGGGCACAAACTGAATAAATATAGAATGAGAATGCACATGTCTCTTCATACTTTCATAGATTATGTACAAACAGAATGAACAAAATTACTGAAAATATGTATTCCCTTCACCAACACGCTAACAGTCATTATTCGCAATGAATTCGAGCAGCCAAGGCTCCTGCCGAAAAGGGAATGTTAGATTTCATACCTAAGTTCTGTTCTGTTATGGCCAAACGGCAAAACTGTGACCACATTCATTTGTTTTTTGCTTTCCAAAGAGGCAACCTTCTGTTCTCAATTTGATGGATGCAGCAATCAGATTAGAGAGAAATCAACTTTTGAGTTTCTCACCACTATTATTCTTGACGCTAGGTCCACACACTTTGATGAAGGAAGTGCATGCAATCATTACCATTGGCTCGGAATCGTTTATTTATTCTGAAAATTTCGTTTAGTCAATATCCATGTATGCACATATGTACATATGCATGTCACCAACGTTGTCTTCAACTTGTCCTTCGATGCCAAGCATACGTAAAGGTGTATATTTTTCGTCCTATCTAGATTCTTTTCTTAAAATACCTTTGAAATTCCCTTCCAACAATATTTCCTTGTTATAATGTTTCCCTGACAATTGTTCATTTGAAAATGCGTTCGCGTTGCTTCCTCTTGGCCAATTTCTTATCCTCCTCGATTTGCTTCCATCAGACGTGATGGAGAAATGTTTTAGTTCAAATGTCACTTCTATTATAAAGTTTGCTTGTATATTCTGTTTATTGCAAAAACAGCGTTCAATTAATAAGTATGTATTTACACACATGACAACCAAAACTCGACAGGTTTATTTTATTGCACATTTTTCACTGTAAATTGTCTTCTCTCCAGAATTAAAGAATCTACTTAGCATTGCTTGTTCAATATTGACTGGGTTTGCGCGGAGCGGCGTTGTGGGCGGTGGGAGTGAGATTTTGGGGTGGGGTTTTTTTAGGATGGTAAATGAATATTGGGGCTACGTTTTGGTATGGGTTTCGAATTTTTGGGATTTGGGTTTGGGGGTGGCGCCAGCGGCCAAAGTTGCAACTTTTCGGCGCACGCTTGCGCTGGGTTGGCCATTTTGAGCGATTGTATCTTTTGAACGGAGAGGAATTGGGGAATGAAAAAAATATGAGTCGATAGCCCATGTCTTAATTATTAAGATTCCTTGTTGGTTTGGTCATAGTGCCTCAGGCGTGGCCAGGGGGCGTGGCCAAAATTTGACCAACTTTTTTGGCCCTTTTTTGCTCTGTATTTGCTCACTAACTCAAATTTTCAAAAGGCGCATTTTCTGCTTTCGACATATATGATGTAGTTTTTCAAGGCGCATGTTTTGATATATACATTGTGGTAAAAAAGACATTGGGTCATATCGATCGGGGGCAAAAACAGGCGGACCCATTTTGTTAGGAGCGAACATTTGAAAAATCAATACTCGGAGGTTTGGGACCGGAGCGGAATGGGACCTTCAGATTATTGTTCAGTTTTAAGAGTGCTTTGGAATGAGCCTACTCGCGTTTGGATGGGTTTCGGAAAAGGTGTCCTGAGGGGGCCGTGAAATGTCAAATGTTTGGGAGGCCCTTTCCGCGGCTGTTTTTTCTCGGGGATTGGTATTATGCCTACATGTTATATATCATTCTGTAGCTCTCGAGAAGGCGAACAAATATCTCATACAAAACTTTTTCATACAACGACGTTTTTGATCTACTTTTGGTCCGAGAATGTTTAGGCCACTTTTTCGACCATAGCTATCACTGACACTTTTTGGGGCATATTTTTATTCAGATAGAGCCTAAAATTAGCTATCGAATGATAGGTAGATAGTCGGTATTGGTTCAGGCATATTCGAGATATGAATTATTTTGTGGCTTTTTGCTGCATTTTCATCTCACGCAGATTTTCTTAACGACCCAGGTTCGGAGTCGCGCGCGGGCAAACCCTTTTGCGCGTTTTAATTCGACCCCCAATGCAAAGTTCTTAATGCTAGGACATAGCGCGCACTCCAAGGGAGATAATGGGCAAAGATACTGAAACCAGGTCCCCCCATAGCTCCGCTATTAGAGAGTATACTTAGAAACGCTTGTCGATTATTTACTGGGTTTGCGCGGAGCGGCGTAGCGGGCGGTGGGAGTGAGATTTTCGAGTGCGGTTTTTTAGGATGGAAAATGAATATTTGGGCTACGATAAGGTATTGGTTTGGGATTTTTGGGATTTGGTTTTGTGGTCGGCGCCGGCGGCCAAAGTTGCACCTTTTCGGCGCGCGCTTGCGCTGGGTTGGCCACTTTGAGCTATTGGATCTTTTGAACAGAGAGGAATTAGGGAATGAAAAAAATATGAGTCGATTGCCCATGTCTTAGTTATTAAGATTCCTGGTTGGTTTGTTGATAGTGCCTCAGGGATTGCCAGGGGGAGTTTCCAAATTTTGACCCCCTTTTTTGGCCCTTTTTTACTCTGTTTTTTCTCACTAACTCAAATTTTCAAAAGGCGCATTTTTTGCTTTCGACATATATGATGTAGTTTTTCACGGCGCATGTTTTGATATATACATTGTGAAAAAAAAGACATTGGGTCATATCGATCGAGGGCAAAAACCGGCGGACCAATTTTGTTAGGAGCGAACCTTTGAAAAATCAATACTCGAAGATTTAGGATCGGAGCAGGACGGGACATTCAGAATATTATTTAGTTTTTGGAGAGCTTTGAAATGAGCCTACTCCCGTTAGGCTGGGATTCCGGGAAAGTACCCTAAGGGGGCCGTGAAATGTCGAAATTTTGGGAGGGTATTTCCGCGGCTGTTTTTTCTCAGGAGTTGGTGTTATGGCAACATGTTATATATCATTCTGTAGCTCTCGAGAAGGCGAATAACTTTCTCATACAAAACGATTTCATATTTAGACTTTTTTGATCTACTTTTGGTCCGAGAATGTTTAAGCCACATTTTCGACCATAGCTATCACTGACACTTTTTGGGGCATATTTTTATTCAGATAGAGCCTAAAATTAGCTATCGAATGATAGGTAGATCATGGGATTTGATCCAGGCATATTCGAGATATGAATTATTTTGTGGCTTTTTGGTGCATTTTCGTCGCACGCAGATTTTCTAACGACGGCGAGCAAACCGTTTTGCGCTCTTTTGTGTGAACCCTAATTAAACAAAACCAATGCTAGGACATAGCGGAGACTCCAAGGGAGATAATGGGCAAAGATACGGAAACCAGGTCCCCCCATAGCTCCGCTAGTTAGAGTATGTACTTAGAAACGCTTGTCCATTATTGACTGGGTTTGCGCGGAGCGGCGTGGTGGGCGGTGGGGTTGAGATTTTGGGGTGCGGTTTTTTTAGGATGGTAAATGAATATTGGGGCTACGTTTTAGTATTGGTTTGGGATTTTTTGGTTTGGGGTTTGGGGTCGGCGCCGGCGGCCAAAGTTGCAACTTTTCGGCGCGCGCTTGCGCTATGTTGGCCACTTTGAGCGTTTGTATCTTTTGAACGGAGAGGAATTGGGGAATGAAAAAAATATGTGTCGATAGCCCATGTCTTAATTATTAAGATTCCTTGTTGGTTTGGTCATAGTGCCTCAGGCGTGGCCAGGGGGCTTGACCAAAATTTGACCCCCTTTTTTGGCCCTTTTTTACTCTGTATTTGCTCACTAACTCAAATTTTCAAAAGGCGCATTTTCTGCTTTCGACATATATGATGTAGTTTTTCAAGGCGCATGTTTTGATATATACAATGTGGAAAAAAAGACATTGGGTCATATCGATCGGGGGCAAAAACAGTCGGACCCATTTTGTTAGGAACGAACATTTGAAAAATCAATACTCGAAGATTTAGGATCGGAGCGGGACGGGACATTCAGAATATTATTTAGGTTTTGGAGAGCTTTGAAATGAGCCTACTCCCGTTTGGCTGGGATTCCGGGAAAGTACCCTAAGGGGGCCGTGAAATGTCGAAATTTTGGGAGGGTATTTCCGCGGCTGTTTTTTCTCAGGAGTTGGTGTTATGGCAACATGTTATATATCATTCTGTAGCTCTCGAGAAGGCGAACAAATGTCTCATACAAAACGTTTTCATATTTTGACTTTTTTGATCTACTTTTGGTCCGAGAATGTTTAGGCCACTTTTTCGACCATAGCTATCACTGACACTTTTTGGGGCATATTTTTATTCAGATAGAGCCTAAAATTAGCTATCGAATGGTAGGTAGATCATGGGATTTGATACATGCATATTCGAGATATGAATTATTTTGTGGCTTTTTGGTACATTTTCATCGCACGCAGATATCCTATACCGACCCAGGTTCGGAGTCGCTCGCGGGCAAACCGTTTTGCGCTCTTTTGTGTGAACCCTAATTAAACAAAACCAATGCTAGGACATAGCGAAGACTCCAAGGGAGATAATGGGCAAAGATACTGAAACCTGGTCCCCCCATAGCTCCGCTATTAGAGTGTATACTTAGAAACGCTTGTCGATTATTTACTGGGTTTGCGCGGAGCGGCGTAGCGGGCGGTGGGAGTGAGATTTTCGAGTGCGGTTTTTTTAGGATGGAAAATGAATATTTGGGCTACGATAGGGTATTGGTTTGGGATTTTTGGGATTTGGTTTTGTGGTCGGCGCCGGCGGCCAAAGTTGCACCTTTTCGGCGCGCGCTTGCGCTGGGTTGGCCACTTTGAGCTATTGGATCTTTTGAACGGAGAGGAATTAGGGAATGAAAAAAATATGAGTCGATTGCCCATGTCTTAATTATTAAGATTCCTGGTTGGTTTGTTGATAGTGCCTCAGGGATTGCCAGGGGGAGTTTCCAAATTTTGACCCCCTTTTTTGGCCCTTTTTTACTCTGTTTTTTCTCACTAACTCAAATTTTCAAAAGGCGCATTTTTTGCTTTCGACATATATGATGTAGTTTTTCACGGCGCATGTTTTGATATATACATTGTGAAAAAAAAGACATTGGGTCATATCGATCGAGGGCAAAAACCGGCGGACCAATTTGTTAGGAGCGAACCTTTGAAAAATCAATACTCGGAGATTTGGGACCGGAGCGGGAAGGGACATTTAGAATATTGTACAGTTTTAGGAGTGCTTTGAAATGAGCCTACTGGTGTTTGGCTGGGATTCCGGAAAAGTACCCTGAGGGGGCCGTGAAATGTCGAATTTTTGGGAGGCCAATTCCGCGGCTGCTTCTTCTCGGGGATTGGCCTTATGGCAACATCTTATATATGATTCTGTAGCTCTCGATATGGCGAACAATTGTCTCATACAAACCGTTTTGATATTAGGATGTTTTTGATCTACTCTTGGGGTCAGAAGGTTCAGGCCACTTTTTCGACCTTAGCTATCACTGACACTTTTTGGGGCATATTTTTATTAAGATAGAGCAAAAAATTAGCTATCGCATGATAGGTTGATCGTCAGGATTCGTTCAGGCATATTCGAGATATGAATTATTATGTGGCTTTTTGGTGCATTTTTATCGCACGCAGATTTTCTTAAAGACCCAGGTTCGGAGTCGCGCGCGGGCAAACCCTTTTGCACGTTTTATTATTACCCCTAATGCAAAGTTCTAAATGCTAGGACATAGCGCGCACTCCAAGGGAGATAATGCGCGGAAGATACTGAAACCAGGTCCCCCCATAGCTCCGCTAGTTAGAGAGTATACTTAGAAACGCTTGTTCAATATTTACTGGGTTTGCGCGGAACGGCGTGGTGGGCGGTGGGGTTGAGATTTTGGGGTGCGGTTTTTTTAGGATGGTAAATGAATATTGGGGCTACGTTTTAGTATTGGTTTGGGATTTTTTGGTTTGGGGTCGGCGCCGGCGGCCAAAGTTGAACCTTTTTGGCGCGAGCTTGCGCCGGGTTGGCCACTTTGAGCGTTTGCATCTTTTGAACGGAGAGGAATTGTGGAAGAAAAAAAATATGAGTCGATAGCCCATCTCTTAATTATTAAGATTCCCGGTTGGTTTGTTGATAGTGCCTCAGGGGTGGCCAGGGGGTGTGGCCAAAATTTGACCCCCTTTTTTGGCCCTTTTTTACTCTGTTTTTTCTCACTAACTCAAATTTTCAAAAGGCGCATTTTCTGCTTTCGACATATATGATGTAGTTGTTCAAGGCGCATGTTTTGATATATACATTGTGGAAAAAAAGACATTGGGTCATATCGATCGGGGGCAAAAACAGGCGGACCCATTTTGTTAGGAGCGAACCTTTGAAAAATCAATACTCGAAGATTTAGGATCGGAGCGGGACGGGACATTCAGAATATTATTTAGTTTTTGGAGAGCTTTGAAATGAGCCTACTCCCGTTTGGCTGGGATTCCGGGAAAGTACCCTAAGGGGGCCGTGAAATGTCGAAATTTTGGGAGGGTATTTCCGCGGCTGTTTTTTCTCAGGAGTTGGTGTTATGGCAACATGTTATATATCATTCTGTAGCTCTCGAGAAGGCGAATAACTTTCTCATACAAAACGTTTTCATATTTTGGCATTTTTGATCTACTTTTGGTCCGAGAATGTTTAGGCCACTTTTTCGACCATAGCTATCACTGACACTTTTTGGGGCATATTTTTATTCAGATAGAGCCTAAAATTAGCTATCGAATGATAGGTAGATCATGGGATTTGATACATGCATATTCGAGATATGAATTATTTTGTGGCTTTTTGGTACATTTTCATCGCACGCAGATATCCTATACCGACCCAGGTTCGGAGTCGCTCGCGGGCAAACCGTTTTGCGCTCTTTTGTGTGAACCCTAATTAAACAAAACCAATGCTAGGACATAGCGAAGACTCCAAGGGAGATAATGGGAAAAGATACTGAAACCAGGTCCCCCCATAGCTCCGCTAGTTAGAGAATCTACTTAGCATTGCTTGTTCAATATTGACTGGGTTTGCGCGGAGCGGCGTGGTGGGCGGTGGGGGTGAGATTTTGGGGTGCGGTTTTTTTAGTATGGAAAATGAATATTGGGGCTACGATATGGTATGGGTTTCGGATTTTTGGGATTTGGATTTGGGGGTGGCGCCAGCGGCCAAAGTTGCAACTTTTCGGCGCGCGCTTGCGCTGGGTTGGCGAGTTTGAGCGTTTGTATCTTTTGAATGGAGAGGAGTTGGGTAAGGAAAAAAATAGTGGCAGATAGGGAATGTCTTCAAGATTAATAGGACACAAATTGTTCGAATTCCGAATGAGGGTCTTTGAAGTGGGCGTGGCCAAAATTTTACCCCGTTTTTTGGCCCTTTTTTCGTCTGTATTTGCTCACTAACTCAAATTTTCAAAAGGCGCATTTTCTACTTTCGACATATTTGATGTAGTTTTTCAAGGCGCATGCACTGATATATAGATTGTTGGGCTAAATACATTGGGTCATATCGATCGAGGGCAAAAACAGGCTGACCCATTTTGTTAGGAGTGAACCTTTGAAAAATCAATACTCGGAGATTTGGGGACGGAGCGGAATGGGACATTCAGAATATTGTTTAGTTTTTGGAGAGCTTTGAAATGAGCCTACTCACGTTTGGCTGGGTTTCGGAAAAGGTGTCCTGAGGGGGCCGTGAAATGTCAAATTTTTGGGAGGCCATTTCCGCGGCTGTTTTTTCTCGGGGATTGGTATTATGCCTACATGTTTTATATCATTCTGTAGCTCTCGAGAAGGCGAACAAATGTCTCATACAAAACGTTTTCATATAACGACATTTTTGATCTACTGTTGGTACGAGAATGTTTAGGCCACTTTTTCGACCATAGCTATCACTGACACTTTTTGGGGCATATTTTTATTCAGATAGAGCCTAACATTAGCTATCGAATGGTGGGTGATACTTCTCATTTCATCCAGGCATGTTCGAGATATGAATTATTTTGTGGCTTTTTGGTGCATTTTCATCGCACGCAGATTTTCTTAACGACCCAGGTTCGGAGTCGCGCGCGGGCAAACCCTTTTGCGCGCTTTTGTGTGAACCCAAATGCAAAGATTAAAATGCTAGGACATAGCGGAGACTCCAAGGGAGATAATGGGCAAAGATACTGAAAGCAGGTCCCCCCATAGCTCCGCTAGTCTATATACATATAGGCAAAACGCTTAAAAGAAGAAAGAAAGACAATGGAGAATAAGCCAAAACGAACAAAGAACCAGCTCTAATTAGACCTTCAATTGTCCCTGATAAGCTTGGTTGGCGAAACTGAAACCCGCTCCTCAGACGACAACTACCCGCTATCTTCCCATCTAGGGAACCATTCCCTCCAGCCAAAAAAAAACACGATGAAAGCAAAATACGCCAGAAAACATAATGATATGAAATAATATTACAACGATTCCATTATTTGGTCCGATGAATAATATTAATATAAATAATATGAACTGGAAAAAGTAATATCGATTGCTGACAATACGGCACGGATCTTAACCCTCGCCCCAGATGAGCTCTAAGATCACCGTGTATAGAAGGACAACCACGCCACAAGAAAAAGGGCCACCTCGCCTCCCACAATCATCATCAGAAGGATGTCTCCGTCGAAAGTGTCGGCATTCACTGCCTCGTCGGATCGCTCCTTCTCAGCGTCTGATTCGGGCAGCAGAGGAATGTGCTGAAAAGGATTGCAGGCTAATGAAATATCGACTGAATGAATGACTGAATGTCTATATTGATAATGAAATATTTACTGCGTGATATTGATTAGTGCAGTAAATCAATTCTAGCTTAAATGTTTCTCCCTGACTCTGAGCAGCTCCTTGGTATCCTGGGCGTATTCAGAAGCTCCATCAGCAATGCGCTCGGGTAGAATCTTCTTGTTGCTCTCGAGCTCTCCGACCTCGCGAATCTTCCAAAGCTTCTGAAAAGAACGACCTTTTGATGTCATTTTCGATGTTCTTTTATTATTAATGTATATTTATTAATACTTTTTTGTTTAAAAATTTTTTAGCTATGCCTTTTCAAACAGCTCTCGATCAGTTGGAGCTGCGAGCATCGAAGCCGTTGAGAGCAGAATTAGCACATGAAGTCGCATTCTGTTAGCAGAAGATGTCAATGATCTTAATTAGACAATCAATAAATCGATTTTCGGAAGTTAATATTAATGGAAAAATAGAGAGACTGACCTAGCGTTGTTCAAGTCACCGAAGAAGGAGAATGGGAAGTCACATGGCCTAGTATTTTATACGCTTATTTCCTGATGTCCTTGATGTTTACCTATGTATGTACATATGTTATATTCCGATATTCTTGCGTACAGGCTGAGCAAACTGAAGTCCCCCTCGAAAAGGAAAGCGAGCACAAATTGTACACATCTATTATTCAGAGTAAACTCGCTGTTCATGAAGAACGATGAGTTGACTGAAATCGCTCTCTTTTTCTTTGGCTACGAAAAATTCTCGCATAGTCAGGCGAAGATGAAAGATTCTCACACTGCCATTTCGACTGCGACCGTCCAAAGCAGTTGGCCGATTCGGTGCTTCTCTGACTCTGACGTTCTGTTATCACTCACTCCAAATTTCCAAAAAACCTTAGCTAAAAATGCAAAAATATCTCATTGGAATGAAACAATTTTACAAGCACCGACCGACTCGGCCAACCGCTTTGAACGGCCTCAATTGTAATGGCAGAGAGCGATTCTTTCTGGTTCCAATGAATAAGCGAGAATGTTTGGGGCCAAAAAAAAGGGAGCCATTCACGAACAGCGGGTTTACTCTCTTTATTCGCATGTGAATAACTTGTGCACGCTTATCTCGGCAGGAGCTGAGCTTGGAATGGTAGGGGGCCTTTAGTTTGCTCAGCCTAATGTTCGCTAGAATATCAGAATGAATGAAGACACGAAATGCCTTCCATTGCGAATCGCACGTAGTTCAGAAGTCATTGCTTGGTGCACCAGGCGTGAAAGGGACAAGTGAGCGGGAGAAAAAAAGAGTTGCGGAATGGGCGCTGCCAGTTTGAATGTCCTGCAACGGTCGGTTGGAAAGTTTTCTTCACAGAAGAAGATCCAAAAAAAATATTCAAGCCGAGAAGTGAATGGCTACGAGCGTTCTTAAAATAGGGCTACTACCGTAAAAATAATGTGAGATTTCAAATTGCCGCAGCTCTTCGCACTCTCACTCGTGCGTGCCATTTTCACGCAGCTGGTTTGTGAAATAGCACGCGAGTATGAGAGTAACTGCTCCCACGGCAGGCAAGGCAATTCGAACCTGCATTAAATAGTTTTCGGTGATCGACCTCCTATAACGAGTCCGAATTGCGTTTAACAATTTTTGGCACGTGCCGGAACATTGAACGAGAACATGTTGTTTGCTTTTCCTTATCTCATGAAATCACGGCCGGTCAAGCCAACGCCTGGCTCGGCCGGAATTACGTCGGAATTACGTATGGAGTTTTACGTGCTCGGGCCCCGTCCGTCTTAATATTTTTTACCCTCGGGCCTGTCTATGACAGTCACAACACATTCTTGCTCCACTTTCGGAGAAATCCGAATACCAAGGTTGGAGCCCAGCAGAAAGGTTCCTAGGACGGAAAATGAGGTCGCGCATTAGCCAGCTCAACCGTCAGTGCCATCAGGAAAAATCCACGAGAAGATGAATGAACAAGGCACGAAAGCGTAGAGTTTTACAGTCGGTTCGATACAATACAAGTGTACAAAACGATGACAAGAAGTTGCTGGTTCGTGGGTTCCCTCTCTGCGGTCTTAAAGACGAGATGTGACTTCCTCACTATCTGCCTCGTAAAGCTTACGTATTTCAAGTTTCACATCACCTCTAGTCACCTCAGGATTTGTACCTTCTCCCAGATTGCAATTGCCGCCATCGATAAATTTAAGTTTTCCTTTATTCCTCTAAATAGTTTATATAATTCTTTAGCAAAGAAACCGACCGCGAGGGAGATCTCATGCAGGTCTGCATAATATTTGTCCATCTGTAGCGTTCATCAGAAACGGAAATCAAAAAAATTTGGAACCTGCAGGAATCGAACCTGCGACCTTCGCATTACGAGAGCGACGCTCTGCCCCTGAGCCAAGGAGGCATGCAGACGAAGCTTTTTCGAAATTTCTGAATAGCATCCTTTTCCGATGTCATAAGCAAAAATTCTTATCTAAAACAATTGCCACCTGCAGGAATCGAACCTGCGACCTTCGCTTTACTATTTGTCCATCTGAAGCGTTCATCAGAAACGGAAATCAAAAAATTTCCCACCTGCAGGAATCGAACCTGCGACCTTCGCTTTACGATAGGGACGCTCTGCCCCTGAGCCAAGGAGGCATGCAGACTAAGCTTTTTCGAAATTTCTGAATAGCATCCTTTTCCGATGTCATAAGCAAAAATTCAGATCTAAAACGATTGCCACCTGCAGGAATCGAACCTGCGACCTTCGCTTTACAAGAGCGACGCTCTGCCCCTAAGCTAAGGTGGCTACAAGGGAACTCATGCAGGTCTGCATAATATTTGTCCATCTGTAGCGTACTTCAGAAACGGGAATCAAAAAATTTGCCACCTGCAGGAATCGAACCTGCGACCTTCGCTTTACGAGAGCGACGCTCTGCCCCTGAGCCAAGGAGGCATGCAGACTATGCTTTTTCGAAATTTCTGAATAGCATCCTTTTCCGATGTCATAAGCAAAAATTCAGATCTAAAACGATTGCCACCTGCAGGAATCGAACCTGCGACCTTCGCTTTACAAGAGCGACGCTCTGCCCCTGAGCCAAGGAGGCATGCAGACTATGCTTTTTCGAAATTTCTGAATAGCATCCTTTTCCGATGTCATAAGCAAAAATTCAGATCTAAAACGATTGCCACCTGCAGGAATCGAACCTGCGACCTTCGCTTTACGAGAGCGACGCTCTGCCCCTGATAGCGTACTTCAGAAACGGGAATCAAAAAATTTGCCACCTGCAGGAATCGAACCTGCGACCTTCGCTTTACGAGAGCGACGCTCTGCCCCTGAGCTAAGGAGGCATGCAGACTATGATGCTTTTTCGAAATTTCTGAATAGCATCCTTTTCCGATGTCATAAGTAAAAATTCAGATCTAAAACGATTGCCACCTGCAGGAATCGAACCTGCGACCTTCGCTTCACGAGAGCGACGCTCTGCCCCTGAGCCAAGGAGGCATGCAGACTAAGCTTTTTCGAAATTTCTGAATAGCATCCTTTTCCGATGTCATAAGCAAAAATTCAGATCTAAAACGATTGCCACCTGCAGGAATCGAACCTGCGACCTTCGCTTTACAAGAGCGACGCTCTGCCGCTAAGCTAAGGTGGCTACGAGGGAACTCATGCAGGTCTGCATAATATTTGTCCATCTGTAGCGTACTTCAGAAACGGGAATCAAAAAATTGGCCACCTGCAGGAATCGAACCTGCGACCTTCGCTTTACGAGAGCGACGCTCTGCCCCTGAGCCAAGGAGGCATGCAGACTATGTTTTCGAAATTTCTGAATAGCATCCTTTTCCGATGTCATAAGCAAAAATTCAGATCTAAAACGATTGCCACCTGCAGGAATCGAACCTGCGACCTTCGCTTTACGAGAGCGACGCTCTGCCCCTGATAGCGTACTTCAGAAACGGGAATCAAAAAATTTGCCACCTGCAGGAATCGAACCTGCGACCTTCGCTTTACGAGAGCGACGCTCTGCCCCTGAGCTAAGGAGGCATGCAGACTATGCTTTTTTTCGAAATTTCTGAATAGCATCCTTTTCCGATGTCATAAGTAAAAATTCAGATCTAAAACGATTGCCACCTGCAGGAATCGAACCTGCGACCTTCGCTTTACAGGAGCGACGCTCTGCCCCTAAGCTAAGGTGGCTACGAGGGAACTCATGCAGGTCTGCATAATATTTGTCCATCTATATTGATCATCAGAAACGGAAATCAAAAAATTTGCCACCTGCAGGAATCGAACCTGCGACCTTCGCTTTACAAGAGCGACGCTCTGCCCCTAAACTAAGGTGGCTACGAGGGAACTCATGCAGGTCTGCATAATATTTGCAGATCTATAGTGATCATCAGAAACGGAAATCAAAAAATTTGCCACCTGCAGGAATCGAACCTGCGACCTTCGCTTTACGAGAGCGACGCTCTGCCCCTCAGCCAAGGAGGCATGCAGACTAAGCTTTTTCGAAATTTCTGAATAGCATCCTTTTCCGATGTCATAAGCAAAAATTCAGATCTAAAACGATTGCCACCTGCAGGAATCGAACCTGCGACCTTCGCTTTACAAGAGCGACGCTCTGCCGCTAAGCTAAGGTGGCTACGAGGGAACTCATGCAGGTCTGCATAATATTTGTCCATCTGTAGCGTACTTCAGAAACGGGAATCAAAAAATTTGCCACCTGCAGGAATCGAACCTGCGACCTTCGCTTTACGAGAGCGACGCTCTGCCCCTGAGCCAAGGAGGCATGCAGACTATGTTTTCGAAATTTCTGAATAGCATCCTTTTCCGATGTCATAAGCAAAAATTCAGATCTAAAACGATTGCCACCTGCAGGAATCGAACCTGCGACCTTCGCTTTACGAGAGCGACGCTCTGCCCCTGATAGCGTACTTCAGAAACGGGAATCAAAAAATTTGCCACCTGCAGGAATCGAACCTGCGACCTTCGCTTTACGAGAGCGACGCTCTGCCCCTGAGCTAAGGAGGCATGCAGACTATGCTTTTTTTCGAAATTTCTGAATAGCATCCTTTTCCGATGTCATAAGTAAAAATTCAGATCTAAAACGATTGCCACCTGCAGGAATCGAACCTGCGACCTTCGCTTTACAGGAGCGACGCTCTGCCCCTAAGCTAAGGTGGCTACGAGGGAACTCATGCAGGTCTGCATAATATTTGTCCATCTATAGTGATCATCAGAAACGGAAATCAAAAAATTTGCCACCTGCAGGAATCGAACCTGCGACCTTCGCTTTACAAGAGCGACGCTCTGCCCCTAAACTAAGGTGGCTACGAGGGAACTCATGCAGGTCTGCATAATATTTGCAGATCTATAGTGATCATCAGAAACGGAAATCAAAAAATTTGCCACCTGCAGGAATCGAACCTGCGACCTTCGCTTTACGAGAGCGACGCTCTGCCCCTCAGCCAAGGAGGCATGCAGACTAAGCTTTTTCGAAATTTCTGAATAGCATCCTTTTCCGATGTCATAAGCAAAAATTCAGATCTAAAACGATTGCCACCTGCAGGAATCGAACCTGCGACCTTCGCTTTACAAGAGCGACGCTCTGCCGCTAAGCTAAGGTGGCTACGAGGGAACTCATGCAGGTCTGCATAATATTTGTCCATCTGTAGCGTACTTCAGAAACGGGAATCAAAAAATTTGCCACCTGCAGGAATCGAACCTGCGACCTTCGCTTTACGAGAGCGACGCTCTGCCCCTGAGCCAAGGAGGCATGCAGACTATGTTTTCGAAATTTCTGAATAGCATCCTTTTCCGATGTCATAAGCAAAAATTCAGATCTAAAACGATTGCCACCTGCAGGAATCGAACCTGCGACCTTCGCTTTACGAGAGCGACGCTCTGCCCCTGATAGCGTACTTCAGAAACGGGAATCAAAAAATTTGCCACCTGCAGGAATCGAACCTGCGACCTTCGCTTTACGAGAGCGACGCTCTGCCCCTGAGCTAAGGAGGCATGCAGACTATGCTTTTTTTCGAAATTTCTGAATAGCATCCTTTTCCGATGTCATAAGTAAAAATTCAGATCTAAAACGATTGCCACCTGCAGGAATCGAACCTGCGACCTTCGCTTTACAGGAGCGACGCTCTGCCCCTAAGCTAAGGTGGCTACGAGGGAACTCATGCAGGTCTGCATAATATTTGTCCATCTATAGTGATCATCAGAAACGGAAATCAAAAAATTTGCCACCTGCAGGAATCGAACCTGCGACCTTCGCTTTACAAGAGCGACGCTCTGCCCCTAAACTAAGGTGGCTACGAGGGAACTCATGCAGGTCTGCATAATATTTGCAGATCTATAGTGATCATCAGAAACGGAAATCAAAAAATTTGCCACCTGCAGGAATCGTACCTGCGACCTTCGCTTTACGAGAGCGACGCTCTGCCCCTGAGCCAAGGAGGCATGCAGACTAAGCTTTTTCGAAATTTCTGAATAGCATCCTTTTCCGATGTCATAAGCAAAAATTCAGATCTAAAACGATTGCCACCTGCAGGAATCGAACCTGCGACCTTCGCTTTACAAGAGCGACGCTCTGCCCCTAAGCTAAGGTGGCTGCAATGGAACTCATGCAGGTCTGCATAATATTTGTCCATCTGTAGCGTACTTCAGAAACGGGAATCAAAAAATTTGCCACCTGCAGGAATCGAACCTGCGACCTTCGCTTTACGAGAGCGACGCTCTGCCCCTGAGCCAAGGAGGCATGCAGACTATGTTTTCGAAATTTCTGAATAGCATCCTTTTCCGATGTCATAAGCAAAAATTCAGATCTAAAACGATTGCCACCTGCAGGAATCGAACCTGCGACCTTCGCTTTACGAGAGCGACGCTCTGCCCCTGATAGCGTACTTCAGAAACGGGAATCAAAAAATTTGCCACCTGCAGGAATCGAACCTGCGACCTTCGCTTTACGAGAGCGACGCTCTGCCCCTGAGCTAAGGTGGCATGCAGACTATGCTTTTTTTCGAAATTTCTGAATAGCATCCTTTTCCGATGTCATAAGTAAAAATTCAGATCTAAAACGATTGCCACCTGCAGGAATCGAACCTGCGACCTTCGCTTTACAAGAGCGACGCTCTGCCCCTAAGCTAAGGTGGCTACGAGGGAACTCATGCAGGTCTGCATAATATTTGTCCATCTATAGTGATCATCAGAAACGGAAATCAAAAAATTTGCCATTTGCAGGAATCGAACCTGCGACCTTCGCTTTACAAGAGCGACGCTCTGCCCCTAAACTAAGGTGGCTATGAGGGAACTCATGCAGGTCTGCATAATATTTGCAGATCTATAGTGATCATCAGAAACGGTAATCAAAAAATTTGCCACCTGCAGGAATCGAACCTGCGACCTTCGCTTTACGAGAGCGACGCTCTGCCCCTGAGCCAAGGAGGCATGCAGACTAAACTTTTTCGAAATTTCTGAATAGCATCCTTTTCCGATGTCATAAGCAAAAATTCAGATCTAAAACGATTGCCACCTGCAGGAATCGAACCTGCGACCTTCGCTTTACGAGAGCGACGCTCTGCCCCTGATAGCGTACTTCAGAAACGGGAATCAAAAAATTTGCCACCTGCAGGAATCGAACCTGCGACCTTCGCTTTACGAGAGCGACGCTCTGCCCCTGAGCCAAGGAGGCATGCAGACTAAGCTTTTTCGAAATTTCTGAATAGCATCCTTTTCCGATGTCATAAGCAAAAATTCAGATCTAAAACGATTGCCACCTGCAGGAATCGAACCTGCGACCTTCGCTTTACAAGAGCGACGCTCTGCCCCTAAGCTAAGGTGGCTGCAATGGAACTCATGCAGGTCTGCATAATATTTGTCCATCTGTAGCGTACTTCAGAAACGGGAATCAAAAAATTTGCCACCTGCAGGAATCGAACCTGCGACCTTCGCTTTACGAGAGCGACGCTCTGCCCCTGAGCCAAGGAGGCATGCAGACTATGTTTTCGAAATTTCTGAATAGCATCCTTTTCCGATGTCATAAGCAAAAATTCAGATCTAAAACGATTGCCACCTGCAGGAATCGAACCTGCGACCTTCGCTTTACGAGAGCGACGCTCTGCCCCTGATAGCGTACTTCAGAAACGGGAATCAAAAAATTTGCCACCTGCAGGAATCGAACCTGCGACCTTCGCTTTACGAGAGCGACGCTCTGCCCCTGAGCTAAGGTGGCATGCAGACTATGCTTTTTTTCGAAATTTCTGAATAGCATCCTTTTCCGATGTCATAAGTAAAAATTCAGATCTAAAACGATTGCCACCTGCAGGAATCGAACCTGCGACCTTCGCTTTACAAGAGCGACGCTCTGCCCCTAAGCTAAGGTGGCTACGAGGGAACTCATGCAGGTCTGCATAATATTTGTCCATCTATAGTGATCATCAGAAACGGAAATCAAAAAATTTGCCATTTGCAGGAATCGAACCTGCGACCTTCGCTTTACAAGAGCGACGCTCTGCCCCTAAACTAAGGTGGCTATGAGGGAACTCATGCAGGTCTGCATAATATTTGCAGATCTATAGTGATCATCAGAAACGGTAATCAAAAAATTTGCCACCTGCAGGAATCGAACCTGCGACCTTCGCTTTACGAGAGCGACGCTCTGCCCCTGAGCCAAGGAGGCATGCAGACTAAACTTTTTCGAAATTTCTGAATAGCATCCTTTTCCGATGTCATAAGCAAAAATTCAGATCTAAAACGATTGCCACCTGCAGGAATCGAACCTGCGACCTTCGCTTTACAAGAGCGACGCTCTGCCCCTAAGCTAAGGTGGCTACAAGGGAACTCATGCAGGTCTGCATAATATTTGTCCATCTGTAGCGTACTTCAAAAACGGGAATCAAAAAATTTGCCACCTGCACTAATCGAACCTGCGACCTTCGCTTTACGAGAGCGACGCTCTGCCCCTGAGCCAAGGAGGCATGCAGACTATGTTTTCGAAATTTCTGAATAGCATCCTTTTCCGATGTCATAAGCAAAAATTCAGATCTAAAACGATTGCCACCTGCAGGAATCGAACCTGCAACCTTCGCTTTACGAGAGCGACGCTCTGCCCCTGATAGCGTACTTCAGAAACGGGAATCAAAAAATTTGCCA
The DNA here is from genome assembly GCA_945643635.1 of Allodiplogaster sudhausi. Taxonomy (NCBI): domain Eukaryota; kingdom Metazoa; phylum Nematoda; class Chromadorea; order Rhabditida; family Diplogasteridae; genus Allodiplogaster; species Allodiplogaster sudhausi. The sequence continues at coordinate 21,199 of CALZFC010000291.1, read as the reverse complement.
CCTGCAGGAATCGAACCTGCGACCTTCGCTTTACGAGAGCGACGCTCTGCCCCTGAGCTAAGGTGGCATGCAGACTATGCTTTTTTTCGAAATTTCTGAATAGCATCCTTTTCCGATGTCATAAGTAAAAATTCAGATCTAAAACGATTGCCACCTGCAGGAATCGAACCTGCGACCTTCGCTTTACAAGAGCGACGCTCTGCCCCTAAGCTAAGGTGGCTACGAGGGAACTCATGCAGGTCTGCATAATATTTGTCCATCTATAGTGATCATCAGAAACGGAAATCAAAAAATTTGCCATTTGCAGGAATCGAACCTGCGACCTTCGCTTTACAAGAGCGACGCTCTGCCCCTAAACTAAGGTGGCTATGAGGGAACTCATGCAGGTCTGCATAATATTTGCAGATCTATAGTGATCATCAGAAACGGAAATCAAAAAATTTGCCACCTGCAGGAATCGAACCTGCGACCTTCGCTTTACGAGAGCAACGCTCTGCCCCTGAGCCAAGGAGGCATGCAGACTAAGCTTTTTCGAAATTTCTGAATAGCATCCTTTTCCGATATCATAAGCAAAAATTCAGATCTAAAACGATTGCCACCTGCAGGAATCGAACCTGCGACCTTCGCTTTACAAGAGCGACGCTCTGCCCCTAAGCTAAGGTGGCTACGAGGGAACTCATGCAGGTCTGCATAATATTTGCAGATCTATAGTGATCATCAGAAACGGAAATCAAAAAATTTGCCACCTGTAGGAATCCAACCTGCGACCTTCGCTTTACAAGAGCGACGCTCTGCCCCTAAGTTAAGGTGGCTACGAGGGAACTCATGCAGGTCTGCATAATATTTGCAGATCTATAGTGATCATCAGAAACGGAAATAAAAAAATTTGCCACCTGCAGGAATCGAACCTGCGACCTTCGCTTTACGAGAGCGACGCTCTGCCCCTGAGCCAAGGAGGCATGCAGATTAAACTTTTTCGAAATTTCTGAATAGCATCCTTTTCCGATGTCATAAGCAAAAATTCAGATCTAAAACGATTGCCACCTGCAGGAATCGAACCTGCGACCTTCGCTTTACGAGAGCGACGCTCTGCCCCTGAGCTAAGGAGGCATGCAGACTATGCTTTTTTTTCGAAATTTCTGAATAGCATCCTTTTCCGATGTCATAAGTAAAAATTCAGATCTAAAACGATTGCCACCTGCAGGAATCGAACCTGCGACCTTCGCTTCACAAGAGCGACGCTCTGCCCCTAAGCTAAGGTGGCTACGAGGGAACTCATGCAGGTCTGCATAATATTTGTCCATCTATAGTGATCATCAGAAACGGAAATCAAAAAATTTGCACCTGCAGGAATCGAACCTGCGACCTTCGCTTTACAAGAGCGACGCTCTGCCCCTAAACTAAGGTGGCTACGAGGGAACTCATGCAGGTCTGCATAATATTTGCAGATCTATAGTGATCATCAGAAACGGAAATCAAAAAATTTGCCACCTGCAGGAATCGAACCTGCGACCTTCGCTTTACGAGAGCGACGCTCTGCCCCTGAGCCAAGGAGGCATGCAGACTAAGCTTTTTCGAAATTTCTGAATAGCATCCTTTTCCGATGTCATAAGCAAAAATTCAGATCTAAAACGATTGCCACCTGCAGGAATCGAACCTGCGACCTTCGCTTTACAAGAGCGACGCTCTGCCCCTAAGCTAAGGTGGCTACGAGGGAACTCATGCAGGTCTGCATAATATTTGTCCATCTGTAGCGTACTTCAGAAACGGGAATCAAAAAATTTGCCACCTGCAGGAATCGAACCTGCGACCTTCGCTTTACGAGAGCGATGCTCTGCCCCTGATAGCGTAATTCAGAAACGGGAATCAAAAAATTTGCCACCTGCAGGAATCGAACCTGCGACCTTCGCTTTACGAGAGCGACGCTCTGCCCCTGAGCCAAGGAGGCATGCAGACTATGTTTTCGAAATTTCTGAATAGCATCCTTTTCCGATGTCATAAGCAAAAATTCAGATCTAAAACGATTGCCACCTGCAGGAATCGAACCTGCGACCTTCGCTTTACGAGAGCGACGCTCTGCCCCTGATAGCGTACTTCAGAAACGGGAATCAAAAAATTTGCCACCTGCAGGAATCGAACCTGCGACCTTCGCTTTACGAGAGCGACGCTCTGCCCCTGAGCTAAGGTGGCATGCAGACTATGCTTTTTTTCGAAATTTCTGAATAGCATCCTTTTCCGATGTCATAAGTAAAAATTCAGATCTAAAACGATTGCCACCTGCAGGAATCGAACCTGCGACCTTCGCTTTACAAGAGCGACGCTCTGCCCCTAAGCTAAGGTGGCTACGAGGGAACTCATGCAGGTCTGCATAATATTTGTCCATCTATAGTGATCATCAGAAACGGAAATCAAAAAATTTGCCATTTGCAGGAATCGAACCTGCGACCTTCGCTTTACAAGAGCGACGCTCTGCCCCTAAACTAAGGTGGCTATGAGGGAACTCATGCAGGTCTGCATAATATTTGCAGATCTATAGTGATCATCAGAAACGGTAATCAAAAAATTTGCCACCTGCAGGAATCGAACCTGCGACCTTCGCTTTACGAGAGCGACGCTCTGCCCCTGAGCCAAGGAGGCATGCAGACTAAGCTTTTTCGAAATTTCTGAATAGCATCCTTTTCCGATGTCATAAGCAAAAATTCAGATCTAAAACGATTGCCACCTGCAGGAATCGAACCTGCGACCTTCGCTTTACAAGAGCGACGCTCTGCCCCTAAGCTGAGGTGGCTACAAGTGAACTCATGCAGGTCTGCATAATATTTGTCCATCTGTAGCGTACTTCAGAAACGGGAATCAAAAAATTTGCCACCTGCACTAATCGAACCTGCGACCTTCGCTTTACGAGAGCGACGCTCTGCCCCTGAGCCAAGGAGGCATGCAGACTATGTTTTCGAAATTTCTGAATAGCATCCTTTTCCGATGTCATAAGCAAAAATTCAGATCTAAAACGATTGCCACCTGCAGGAATCGAACCTGCAACCTTCGCTTTACGAGAGCGACGCTCTGCCCCTGATAGCGTACTTCAGAAACGGGAATCAAAAAATTTGCCACCTGCAGGAATCGAACCTGCGACCTTCGCTTTACGAGAGCGACGCTCTGCCCCTGAGCTAAGGTGGCATGCAGACTATGCTTTTTTTCGAAATTTCTGAATAGCATCCTTTTCCGATGTCATAAGTAAAAATTCAGATCTAAAACGATTGCCACCTGCAGGAATCGAACCTGCGACCTTCGCTTTACAAGAGCGACGCTCTGCCCCTAAGCTAAGGTGGCTACGAGGGAACTCATGCAGGTCTGCATAATATTTGTCCATCTATAGTGATCATCAGAAACGGAAATCAAAAAATTTGCCATTTGCAGGAATCGAACCTGCGACCTTCGCTTTACAAGAGCGACGCTCTGCCCCTAAACTAAGGTGGCTATGAGGGAACTCATGCAGGTCTGCATAATATTTGCAGATCTATAGTGATCATCAGAAACGGAAATCAAAAAATTTGCCACCTGCAGGAATCGAACCTGCGACCTTCGCTTTACGAGAGCGACGCTCTGCCCCTGAGCCAAGGAGGCATGCAGACTAAGCTTTTTCGAAATTTCTGAATAGCATCCTTTTCCGATGTCATAAGCAAAAATTCAGATCTAAAACGATTGCCACCTGCAGGAATCGAACCTGCGACCTTCGCTTTACAAGAGCGACGCTCTGCCCCTAAGCTAAGGTGGCTACGAGGGAACTCATGCAGGTCTGCATAATATTTGCAGATCTATAGTGATCATCAGAAACGGAAATCAAAAAATTTGCCACCTGTAGGAATCCAACCTGCGACCTTCGCTTTACAAGAGCGACGCTCTGCCCCTAAGTTAAGGTGGCTACGAGGGAACTCATGCAGGTCTGCATAATATTTGCAGATCTATAGTGATCATCAGAAACGGAAATAAAAAAATTTGCCACCTGCAGGAATCGAACCTGCGACCTTCGCTTTACGAGAGCGACGCTCTGCCCCTGAGCCAAGGAGGCATGCAGACTAAACTTTTTCGAAATTTCTGAATAGCATCCTTTTCCGATGTCATAAGCAAAAATTCAGATCTAAAACGATTGCCACCTGCAGGAATCGAACCTGCGACCTTCGCTTTACGAGAGCGACGCTCTGCCCCTGAGCTAAGGAGGCATGCAGACTATGCTTTTTTTCGAAATTTCTGAATAGCATCCTTTTCCGATGTCATAAGTAAAAATTCAGATCTAAAACGATTGCCACCTGCAGGAATCGAACCTGCGACCTTCGCTTCACAAGAGCGACGCTCTGCCCCTAAGCTAAGGTGGCTACGAGGGAACTCATGCAGGTCTGCATAATATTTGTCCATCTATAGTGATCATCAGAAACGGAAATCAAAAAATTTGCCACCTGCAGGAATCGAACCTGCGACCTTCGCTTTACAAGAGCGACGCTCTGCCCCTAAACTAAGGTGGCTACGAGGGAACTCATGCAGGTCTGCATAATATTTGCAGATCTATAGTGATCATCAGAAACGGAAATCAAAAAATTTGCCACCTGCAGGAATCGAACCTGCGACCTTCGCTTTACGAGAGCGACGCTCTGCCCCTGAGCCAAGGAGGCATGCAGACTAAGCTTTTTCGAAATTTCTGAATAGCATCCTTTTCCGATGTCATAAGCAAAAATTCAGATCTAAAACGATTGCCACCTGCAGGAATCGAACCTGCGACCTTCGCTTTACAAGAGCGACGCTCTGCCCCTAAGCTAAGGTGGCTACAAGGGAACTCATGCAGGTCTGCATAATATTTGTCCATCTGTAGCGTACTTCAGAAACGGGAATCAAAAAATTTGCCACCTGCACTAATCGAACCTGCGACCTTCGCTTTACGAGAGCGACGCTCTGCCCCTGAGCCAAGGAGGCATGCAGACTATGTTTTCGAAATTTCTGAATAGCATCCTTTTCCGATGTCATAAGCAAAAATTCAGATCTAAAACGATTGCCACCTGCAGGAATCGAACCTGCAACCTTCGCTTTACGAGAGCGACGCTCTGCCCCTGATAGCGTACTTCAGAAACGGGAATCAAAAAATTTGCCACCTTTAGGAATCGAACCTGCGACCTTCGCTTTACGAGAGCGACGCTCTGCCCCTGAGCTAAGGTGGCATGCAGACTATGCTTTTTTTCGAAATTTCTGAATAGCATCCTTTTCCGATGTCATAAGTAAAAATTCAGATCTAAAACGATTGCCACCTGCAGGAATCGAACCTGCGACCTTCGCTTTACAAGAGCGACGCTCTGCCCCTAAGCTAAGGTGGCTACGAGGGAACTCATGCAGGTCTGCATAATATTTGTCCATCTATAGTGATCATCAGAAACGGAAATCAAAAAATTTGCCATTTGCAGGAATCGAACCTGCGACCTTCGCTTTACAAGAGCGACGCTCTGCCCCTAAACTAAGGTGGCTATGAGGGAACTCATGCAGGTCTGCATAATATTTGCAGATCTATAGTGATCATCAGAAACGGAAATCAAAAAATTTGCCACCTGCAGGAATCGAACCTGCGACCTTCGCTTTACGAGAGCGACGCTCTGCCCCTGAGCCAAGGAGGCATGCAGACTAAGCTTTTTCGAAATTTCTGAATAGCATCCTTTTCCGATGTCATAAGCAAAAATTCAGATCTAAAACGATTGCCACCTGCAGGAATCGAACCTGCGACCTTCGCTTTACAAGAGCGACGCTCTGCCCCTAAGCTAAGGTGGCTACGAGGGAACTCATGCAGGTCTGCATAATATTTGCAGATCTATAGTGATCATCAGAAACGGAAATCAAAAAATTTGCCACCTGTAGGAATCCAACCTGCGACCTTCGCTTTACAAGAGCGACGCTCTGCCCCTAAGTTAAGGTGGCTACGAGGGAACTCATGCAGGTCTGCATAATATTTGCAGATCTATAGTGATCATCAGAAACGGAAATAAAAAAATTTGCCACCTGCAGGAATCGAACCTGCGACCTTCGCTTTACGAGAGCGACGCTCTGCCCCTGAGCCAAGGAGGCATGCAGACTAAACTTTTTCGAAATTTCTGAATAGCATCCTTTTCCGATGTCATAAGCAAAAATTCAGATCTAAAACGATTGCCACCTGCAGGAATCGAACCTGCGACCTTCGCTTTACGAGAGCGACGCTCTGCCCCTGAGCTAAGGAGGCATGCAGACTATGCTTTTTTTCGAAATTTCTGAATAGCATCCTTTTCCGATGTCATAAGTAAAAATTCAGATCTAAAACGATTGCCACCTGCAGGAATCGAACCTGCGACCTTCGCTTCACAAGAGCGACGCTCTGCCCCTAAGCTAAGGTGGCTACGAGGGAACTCATGCAGGTCTGCATAATATTTGTCCATCTATAGTGATCATCAGAAACGGAAATCAAAAAATTTGCCACCTGCAGGAATCGAACCTGCGACCTTCGCTTTACAAGAGCGACGCTCTGCCCCTAAACTAAGGTGGCTACGAGGGAACTCATGCAGGTCTGCATAATATTTGCAGATCTATAGTGATCATCAGAAACGGAAATCAAAAAATTTGCCACCTGCAGGAATCGAACCTGCGACCTTCGCTTTACGAGAGCGACGCTCTGCCCCTGAGCCAAGGAGGCATGCAGACTAAGCTTTTTCGAAATTTCTGAATAGCATCCTTTTCCGATGTCATAAGCAAAAATTCAGATCTAAAACGATTGCCACCTGCAGGAATCGAACCTGCGACCTTCGCTTTACAAGAGCGACGCTCTGCCCCTAAGCTAAGGTGGCTACGAGGGAACTCATGCAGGTCTGCATAATATTTGTCCATCTGTAGCGTACTTCAGAAACGGGAATCAAAAAATTTGCCACCTGCAGGAATCGAACCTGCGACCTTCGCTTTACGAGAGCGACGCTCTGCCCCTGATAGCGTAATTCAGAAACGGGAATCAAAAAATTTGCCACCTGCAGGAATCGAACCTGCGACCTTCGCTTTACGAGAGCGACGCTCTGCCCCTGAGCTAAGGTGGCTACGAGGGAACTCATGCAGGTCTGCATAATATTTGCAGATCTATAGTGATCATCAGAAACGGAAATCAAAAAATTTGCCACCTGCAGGAATCGAACCTGCGACCTTCGCTTTACGAGAGCGACGCTCTGCCCCTGAGCCAAGGAGGCATGCAGACTAAGCTTTTTCGAAATTTCTGAATAGCATCCTTTTCCGATGTCATAAGCAAAAATTCAGATCTAAAACGATTGCCACCTGCAGGAATCGAACCTGCGACCTTCGCTTTACAAGAGCGACGCTCTGCCCCTAAGCTAAGGTGGCTACGAGGGAACTCATGCAGGTCTGCATAATATTTGCAGATCTATAGTGATCATCAGAAACGGAAATCAAAAAATTTGCCACCTGTAGGAATCCAACCTGCGACCTTCGCTTTACAAGAGCGACGCTCTGCCCCTAAGCTAAGGTGGCTACGAGGGAACTCATGCAGGTCTGCATAATATTTGTCCATCTATAGTGATCATCAGAAACGGAAATCAAAAAATTTGCCATTTGCAGGAATCGAACCTGCGACCTTCGCTTTACAAGAGCGACGCTCTGCCCCTAAACTAAGGTGGCTATGAGGGAACTCATGCAGGTCTGCATAATATTTGCAGATCTATAGTGATCATCAGAAACGGAAATAAAAAAATTTGCCACCTGCAGGAATCGAACCTGCGACCTTCGCTTTACGAGAGCGACGCTCTGCCCCTGAGCCAAGGAGGCATGCAGACTAAACTTTTTCGAAATTTCTGAATAGCATCCTTTTCCGATGTCATAAGCAAAAATTCAGATCTAAAACGATTGCCACCTGCAGGAATCGAACCTGCGACCTTCGCTTTACAAGAGCGACGCTCTGCCCCTAAGCTAAGGTGGCTACGAGGGAACTCATGCAGGTCTGCATAATATTTGTCCATCTGTAGCGTACTTCAGAAACGGGATCAAAAAATTTGCCACCTGCAGGAATCGAACCTGCGACCTTCGCTTTACGAGAGCGACGCGCTGCCCCTGAGCCAAGGAGGCATGCAGACTATGCTTTTTCGAAATTTCTGAATAGCATCCTTTTCCGATGTCATAAGCAAAAATTCAGATCTAAAACGATTGCCACCTGCAGGAATCGAACCTGCGACCTTCGCTTTACGAGAGCGACGCTCTGCCCCTGAGCCAAGGAGGCATGCAGACTAAACTTTTTCGAAATTTCTGAATAGCATCCTTTTCCGATGTCATAAGCAAAAATTCAGATCTAAAACGATTGCCACCTGCAGGAATCGAACCTGCGACCTTCGCTTTACAAGAGCGACGCTCTGCCCCTAAGCTAAGGTGGCTACGAGGGAACTCATGCAGGTCTGCATAATATTTGTCCATCTGTAGCGTACTTCAGAAACGGGAATCAAAAAATTTGCCACCTGCAGGAATCGAACCTGCGACCTTCGCTTTACGAGAGCGACGCTCTGCCCCTGATAGCGTACTTCAGAAACGGGAATCAAAAAATTTGCCACCTGCAGGAATCGAACCTGCGACCTTCGCTTTACGAGAGCGACGCTCTGCCCCTGAGCTAAGGAGGCATGCAGACTATGCTTTTTTTCGAAATTTCTGAATAGCATCCTTTTCCGATGTCATAAGTAAAAATTCAGATCTAAAACGATTGCCACCTGCAGGAATCGAACCTGCGACCTTCGCTTTACAAGAGCGACGCTCTGCCCCTAAGCTAAGGTGGCTACGATGGAACTCATGCAGGTCTGCATAATATTTGTCCATCTATAGTGATCATCAGAAACGGAAATCAAAAAATTTGCCACCTGCAGGAATCGAACCTGCGACCTTCGCTTTACAAGAGCGACGCTCTGCCCCTAAACTAAGGTGGCTACGAGGGAACTCATGCAGGTCTGCATAATATTTGCAGATCTATAGTGATCATCAGAAACGGAAATCAAAAAATTTGCCACCTTCAGGAATCGAACCTGCGACCTTCGCTTTACGAGAGCGACGCTCTGCCCCTGAGCCAAGGAGGCATGCAGACTAAGCTTTTTCGAAATTTCTGAATAGCATCCTTTTCCGATGTCATAAGCAAAAATTCAGATCTAAAACGATTGCCACCTGCAGGAATCGAACCTGCGACCTTCGCTTTACAAGAGCGACGCTCTGCCCCTAAGCTAAGGTGGCTACGAGGGAACTCATGCAGGTCTGCATAATATTTGCAGATCTATAGTGATCATCAGAAACGGAAATAAAAAAATTTGCCACCTGCAGGAATCGAACCTGCGACCTTCGCTTTACGAGAGCGACGCTCTGCCCCTGAGCCAAGGAGGCATGCAGACTAAACTTTTTCGAAATTTCTGAATAGCATCCTTTTCCGATGTCATAAGCAAAAATTCAGATCTAAAACGATTGCCACCTGCAGGAATCGAACCTGCGACCTTCGCTTTACAAGAGCGACGCTCTGCCCTAAGCTAAGGTGGCTACGAGGGAACTCATGCAGGTCTGCATAATATTTGTCCATCTGTAGCGTACTTCAGAAACGGGATCAAAAAATTTGCCACCTGCAGGAATCGAACCTGCGACCTTCGCTTTACGAGAGCGACGCGCTGCCCCTGAGCCAAGGAGGCATGCAGACTATGCTTTTTCGAAATTTCTGAATAGCATCCTTTTCCGATGTCATAAGCAAAAATTCAGATCTAAAACGATTGCCACCTGCAGGAATCGAACCTGCGACCTTCGCTTTACGAGAGCGACGCTCTGCCCCTGAGCCAAGGAGGCATGCAGACTAAACTTTTTCGAAATTTCTGAATAGCATCCTTTTCCGATGTCATAAGCAAAAATTCAGATCTAAAACGATTGCCACCTGCAGGAATCGAACCTGCGACCTTCGCTTTACAAGAGCGACGCTCTGCCCCTAAGCTAAGGTGGCTACGAGGGAACTCATGCAGGTCTGCATAATATTTGTCCATCTGTAGCGTACTTCAGAAACGGGAATCAAAAAATTTGCCACCTGCAGGAATCGAACCTGCGACCTTCGCTTTACGAGAGCGACGCTCTGCCCCTGATAGCGTACTTCAGAAACGGGAATCAAAAAATTTGCCACTTGCAGGAATCGAACCTGCGACCTTCGCTTTACGAGAGCGACGCTCTGCCCCTGAGCTAAGGAGGCATGCAGACTATGCTTTTTTTCGAAATTTCTGAATAGCATCCTTTTCCGATGTCATAAGTAAAAATTCAGATCTAAAACGATTGCCACCTGCAGGAATCGAACCTGCGACCTTCGCTTTACAAGAGCGACGCTCTGCCCCTAAGCTAAGGTGGCTACGATGGAACTCATGCAGGTCTGCATAATATTTGTCCATCTATAGTGATCATCAGAAACGGAAATCAAAAAATTTGCCACCTGCAGGAATCGAACCTGCGACCTTCGCTTTACAAGAGCGACGCTCTGCCCCTAAACTAAGGTGGCTACGAGGGAACTCATGCAGGTCTGCATAATATTTGCAGATCTATAGTGATCATCAGAAACGGAAATCAAAAAATTTGCCACCTGCAGGAATCGAACCTGCGACCTTCGCTTTAAGAGAGCGACGCTCTGCCCCTGAGCCAAGGAGGCATGCAGACTAAGCTTTTTCGAAATTTCTGAATAGCATCCTTTTCCGATGTCATAAGCAAAAATTCAGATCTAAAACGATTGCCACCTGCAGGAATCGAACCTCCGACCTTCGCTTTACAAGAGCGACGCTCTGCCCCTAAGCTAAGGTGGCTACGAGGGAACTCATGCAGGTCTGCATAATATTTGCAGATCTATAGTGATCATCAGAAACGGAAATCAAAAAATTTGCCACCTGTAGGAATCCAACCTGCGACCTTCGCTTTACAAGAGCGACGCTCTGCCCCTAAGTTAAGGTGGCTACGAGGGAACTCATGCAGGTCTGCATAATATTTGTCCATCTGTAGCGTACTTCAGAAACGGGATCAAAAAAAATTGCCACCTGCAGGAATCGAACCTGCGACCTTCGCTTTACGAGAGCGACGCGCTGCCCCTGAGCCAAGGAGGCATGCAGACTATGCTTTTTCGAAATTTCTGAATAGCATCCTTTTCCGATGTCATAAGCAAAAATTCAGATCTAAAACGATTGCCACCTGCAGGAATCGAACCTGCGACCTTCGCTTTACGAGAGCGACGCTCTGCCCCTGAGCAAGGAGGCATGCAGACTAAACTTTTTCGAAATTTCTGAATAGCATCCTTTTCCGATGTCATAAGCAAAAATTCAGATCTAAAACGATTGCCACCTGCAGGAATCGAACCTGCGACCTTCGCTTTACGAGAGCGACGCTCTGCCCCTGAGCTAAGGAGGCATGCAGACTATGCTTTTTTTCGAAATTTCTGAATAGCATCCTTTTCCGATGTCATAAGTAAAAATTCAGATCTAAAACGATTGCCACCTGCAGGAATCGAACCTGCGACCTTCGCTTCACAAGAGCGACGCTCTGCCCCTAAGCTAAGGTGGCTACGAGGGAACTCATGCAGGTCTGCATAATATTTGTCCATATAGTGATCATCAGAAACGGAAATCAAAAAATTTGCCACCTGCAGGAATCGAACCTGCGACCTTCGCTTTACAAGAGCGACGCTCTGCCCCTAAGCTAAGGTGGCTACGAGGGAACTCATGCGGGTCTGCATAATATTTGCAGATCTATAGTGATCATCAGAAACGGAAATCAAAAAATTTGCCACCTGTAGGAATCCAACCTGCGACCTTCGCTTTACAAGAGCGACGCTCTGCCCCTAAGTTAAGGTGGCTACGAGGGAACTCATGCAGGTCTGCATAATATTTGTCCATCTGTAGCGTACTTCAGAAACGGGATCAAAAAAATTGCCACCTGCAGGAATCGAACCTGCGACCTTCGCTTTACGAGAGCGACGCGCTGCCCCTGAGCCAAGGAGGCATGCAGACTATGCTTTTTCGAAATTCTGAATAGCATCCTTTTCCGATGTCATAAGCAAAAATTCAGATCTAAAACGATTGCCACCTGCAGGAATCGAACCTGCGACCTTCGCTTTACGAGAGCGACGCTCTGCCCCTGAGCCAAGGAGGCATGCAGACTATGCTTTTTCGAAATTTCTGAATAGCATCCTTTTCCGATGTCATAAGCAAAAATTCAGATCTAAAACGATTGCCACCTGCAGGAATCGAACCTGCGACCTTCGCTTTACAAGAGCGACGCTCTGCCCCTAAGCTAAGGTGGCTACGAGGGAACTCATGCAGGTCTGCATAATATTTGCAGATCTATAGTGATCATCAGAAACGGAAATCAAAAAATTTGCCACCTGTAGGAATCCAACCTGCGACCTTCGCTTTACAAGAGCGACGCTCTGCCCCTAAGTTAAGGTGGCTACGAGGGAACTCATGCAGGTCTGCATAATATTTGCAGATCTATAGTGATCATCAGAAACGGAAATAAAAAAATTTGCCACCTGCAGGAATCGAACCTGCGACCTTCGCTTTACGAGAGCGACGCTCTGCCCCTGAGCCAAGGAGGCATGCAGACTAAACTTTTTCGAAATTTCTGAATAGCATCCTTTTCCGATGTCATAAGCAAAAATTCAGATCTAAAACGATTGCCACCTGCAGGAATCGAACCTGCGACCTTCGCTTTACAAGAGCGACGCTCTGCCCCTAAGCTAAGGTGGCTACGAGGGAACTCATGCAGGTCTGCATAATATTTGTCCATCTGTAGCGTACTTCAGAAACGGGATCAAAAAAATTTGCCACCTGCAGGAATCGAACCTGCGACCTTCGCTTTACGAGAGCGACGCGCTGCCCCTGAGCCAAGGAGGCATGCAGACTATGCTTTTTCGAAATTTCTGAATAGCATCCTTTTCCGATGTCATAAGCAAAAATTCAGATCTAAAACGATTGCCACCTGCAGGAATCGAACCTGCGACCTTCGCTTTACGAGAGCGACGCTCTGCCCTGAGCCAAGGAGGCATGCAGACTAAACTTTTTCGAAATTTCTGAATAGCATCCTTTTCCGATGTCATAAGCAAAAATTCAGATCTAAAACGATTGCCACCTGCAGGAATCGAACCTGCGACCTTCGCTTTACGAGAGCGACGCTCTGCCCCTGAGCTAAGGAGGCATGCAGACTATGCTTTTTTTCGAAATTTCTGAATAGCATCCTTTTCCGATGTCATAAGTAAAAATTCAGATCTAAAACGATTGCCACCTGCAGGAATCGAACCTTCGACCTTCGCTTCACAAGAGCGACGCTCTGCCCCTAAGCTAAGGTGGCTACGAGGGAACTCATGCGGGTCTGCATAATATTTGTCCATCTATAGTGATCATCAGAAACGGAAATCAAAAATTTGCCACCTGCAGGAATCGAACCTGCGACCTTCGCTTTACAAGAGCGACGCTCTGCCCCTAAACTAAGGTGGCTACGAGGGAACTCATGCAGGTCTGCATAATATTTGCAGATCTATAGTGATCATCAGAAACGGAAATCAAAAAATTTGCCACCTGCAGGAATCGAACCTGCGACCTTCGCTTTACGAGAGCGACGCGCTGCCCCTGAGCCAAGGAGGCATGCAGACTATGCTTTTTCGAAATTTCTGAATAGCATCCTTTTCCGATGTCATAAGCAAAAATTCAGATCTAAAACGATTGCCACCTGCAGGAATCGAACCTGCGACCTTCGCTTTACGAGAGCGACGCTCTGCCCCTGAGCCAAGGAGGCATGCAGACTAAACTTTTTCGAAATTTCTGAATAGCATCCTTTTCCGATGTCATAAGCAAAAATTCAGATCTAAAACGATTGCCACCTGCAGGAATCGAACCTGCGACCTTCGCTTTACGAGAGCGACGCTCTGCCCCTGAGCTAAGGAGGCATGCAGACTATGCTTTTTTTCGAAATTTCTGAATAGCATCCTTTTCCGATGTCATAAGTAAAAATTCAGATCTAAAACGATTGCCACCTGCAGGAATCGAACCTTCGACCTTCGCTTCACAAGAGCGACGCTCTGCCCCTAAGCTAAGGTGGCTACGAGGGAACTCATGCGGGTCTGCATAATATTTGTCCATCTATAGTGATCATCAGAAACGGAAATCAAAAAATTTGCCACCTGCAGGAATCGAACCTGCGACCTTCGCTTTACAAGAGCGACGCTCTGCCCCTAAACTAAGGTGGCTACGAGGGAACTCATGCAGGTCTGCATAATATTTGCAGATCTATAGTGATCATCAGAAACGGAAATCAAAAAATTTGCCACCTGCAGGAATCGAACCTGCGACCTTCGCTTTACGAGAGCGACGCTCTGCCCCTGAGCCAAGGAGGCATGCAGACTAAGCTTTTTCGAAATTTCTGAATAGCATCCTTTTCCGATGTCATAAGCAAAAATTCAGATCTAAAACGATTGCCACCTGCAGGAATCGAACCTGCGACCTTCGCTTTACAAGAGCGACGCTCTGCCCCTAAGCTAAGGTGGCTACGAGGGAACTCATGCAGGTCTGCATAATATTTGTCCATCTGTAGCGTACTTCAGAAACGGGAATCAAAAAATTTGCCACCTGCAGGAATCGAACCTGCGACTTTCGCTTTACGAGAGCGACGCTCTGCCCCTGATAGCGTACTTCAGAAACGGGAATCAAAAAATTTGCCACCTGCAGGAATCGAACCTGCGACCTTCGCTTTACGAGAGCGACGCTCTGCCCTGAGCTAAGGAGGCATGCAGACTATGCTTTTTTTCGAAATTTCTGAATAGCATCCTTTTCCGATGTCATAAGTAAAAATTCAGATCTAAAAACGATTGCCACCTGCAGGAATCGAACCTGCGACCTTCGCTTTACAAGAGCGACGCTCTGCCCCTAAGCTAAGGTGGCTACGAGGAACTCATGCAGGTCTGCATAATATTTGTCCATCTATAGTGATCATCAGAAACGGAAATCAAAAAAATTTGCCACCTGCAGGAATCGAACCTGCGACCTTCGCTTTACAAGAGCGACGCTCTGCCCCTAAGCTAAGGTGGCTACGAGGGAACTCATGCAGGTCTGCATAATATTTGCAGATCTATAGTGATCATCAGAAACGGAAATCAAAAAATTTGCCACCTGCAGGAATCGAACCTGCGACCTTCGCTTTACGAGAGCGACGCTCTGCCCCTGAGCCAAGGAGGCATGCAGACTAAGCTTTTCGAAATTTCTGAATAGCATCCTTTTCCGATGTCATAAGCAAAAATTCAGATCTAAAACGATTGCCACCTGCAGGAATCGAACCTGCGACCTTCGCTTTACAAGAGCGACGCTCTGCCCCTAAGCTAAGGTGGCTACGAGGGAACTCATGCAGGTCTGCATAATATTTGCAGATCTATAGTGATCATCAGAAACGGAAATCAAAAAATTTGCCACCTGTAGGAATCCAACCTGCGACCTTCGCTTTACAAGAGCGACGCTCTGCCCTAAGTTAAGGTGGCTACGAGGGAACTCATGCAGGTCTGCATAATATTTGCAGATCTATAGTGATCATCAGAAAACGGAAATAAAAAATTTGCCACCTGCAGGAATCGAACCTGCGACCTTCGCTTTACGAGAGCGACGCTCTGCCCTGAGCCAAGGAGGCATGCAGACTAAACTTTTCGAAATTTCTGAATAGCATCCTTTTCCGATGTCATAAGCAAAAATTCAGATCTAAAACGATTGCCACCTGCAGGAATCGAACCTGCGACCTTCGCTTTACGAGAGCGACGCTCTGCCCCTGAGCTAAGGAGGCATGCAGACTATGCTTTTTTCGAAATTTCTGAATAGCATCCTTTTCCGATGTCATAAGTAAAAATTCAGATCTAAAACGATTGCCACCTGCAGGAATCGAACCTGCGACCTTCGCTTTACAAGAGCGACGCTCTGCCCCTAAGCTAAGGTGGCTACGAGGGAACTCATGCGGGTCTGCATAAATTGTCCATCTATAGTGATCATCAGAAACGGAAATCAAAAAATTGCCACCTGCAGGAATCGAACCTGCGACCTTCGCTTTACAAGAGCGACGCTCTGCCCCTAAGCTAAGGTGGCTACGAGGGAACTCATGCAGGTCTGCATAATATTGCAGATCTATAGTGATCATCAGAAACGGAAATCAAAAAATTTGCCACCTGCAGGAATCGAACCTGCGACCTTCGCTTTACGAGAGCGACGCTCTGCCCCTGAGCCAAGGAGGCATGCAGACTAAGCTTTTTCGAAATTTCTGAATAGCATCCTTTTCCGATGTCATAAGCAAAAATTCAGATCTAAAACGATTGCCACCTGCAGGAATCGAACCTGCGACCTTCGCTTTACAAGAGCGACGCTCTGCCCCTAAGCTAAGGTGGCTACGAGGGAACTCATGCAGGTCTGCATAATATTTGTCCATCTGTAGCGTATCATCAGAAACGGGAATCAAAAAATTTGCCACCTGCAGGAATCGAACCTGCGACCTTCGCTTTACGAGAGCGACGCTCTGCCCCTGAGCTAAGGAGGCATGCAGACTATGCTTTTTTCGAAATTTCTGAATAGCATCCTTTTCCGATGTCATAAGTAAAAATTCAGATCTAAAACGATTGCCACCTGCAGGAATCGAACCTGCGACCTTCGCTTTACAAGAGCGACGCTCTGCCCTAAGCTAAGGTGGCTACGAGGAACTCATGCAGGTCTGCATAATATTTGTCCATCTATAGTGATCATCAGAAACGGAAATCAAAAAATTTGCCACCTGCAGGAATCGAACCTGCGACCTTCGCTTTACAAGAGCGACGCTCTGCCCCTAAACTAAGGTGGCTACGAGGGAACTCATGCAGGTCGCATAATATTTGCAGATCTATAGTGATCATCAGAAACGGAAATCAAAAAAATTGCCACCTGCAGGAATCGAACCTGCGACCTTCGCTTTACGAGAGCGACGCTCTGCCCTGAGCCAAGGAGGCATGCAGACTAAGCTTTTTCGAAAGTTTGAATAGCATCCTTTTCCGATGTCATAAGCAAATTCAGATCTAAAAACGATTGCCACCTGCAGGAATCGAACCTGCGACCTTCGCTTTACAAGAGCGACGCTCTGCCCCTAAGCTAAGGTGGCTACGAGGGAACTCATGCAGGTCTGCATAATATTTGCAGATCTATAGTGATCATCAGAAACGGAAATCAAAAAATTTGCCACCTGCAGGAATCCAACCTGCGACCTTCGCTTTACAAGAGCGACGCTCTGCCCCTAAGTTAAGGTGGCTACGAGGGAACTCATGCAGGTCTGCATAATATTTGCAGATCTATAGTGATCATCAGAAACGGAAATAAAAAAATTTGCCACCTGCAGGAATCGAACCTGCGACCTTCGCTTTACGAGAGCGACGCTCTGCCCCTGAGCCAAGGAGGCATGCAGACTAAACTTTTTCGAAATTTCTGAATAGCATCCTTTTCCGATGTCATAAGCAAAAATTCAGATCTAAAACGATTGCCACCTGCAGGAATCGAACCTGCGACCTTCGCTTTACAAGAGCGACGCTCTGCCCCTAAGCTAAGGTGGCTACGAGGGAACTCATGCAGGTCTGCATAATATTTGTCCATCTGTAGCGTACTTCAGAAACGGGATCAAAAAATTTGCCACCTGCAGGAATCGAACCTGCGACCTTCGCTTTACGAGAGCGACGCTCTGCCCTGAGCCAAGGAGGCATGCAGACTATGCTTTTTCGAAATTTCTGAATAGCATCCTTTTCCGATGTCATAAGCAAAAATTCAGATCTAAAACGATTGCCACCTGCAGGAATCGAACCTGCGACCTTCGCTTTACAAGAGCGACGCTCTGCCCCTAAGCTAAGGTGGCTACGAGGGAACTCATGCAGGTCTGCATAATATTTGCAGATCTATAGTGATCATCAGAAACGGAAATCAAAAAATTTGCCACCTGCAGGAATCGAACCTGCGACCTTCGCTTACGAGAGCGACGCTCTGCCCCTGAGCCAAGGAGGCATGCAGACTAAGCTTTTTCGAAATTTCTGAATAGCATCCTTTTCCGATGTCATAAGCAAAAATTCAGATCTAAAACGATTGCCACCTGCAGGAATCGAACCTGCGACCTTCGCTTTACAAGAGCGACGCTCTGCCCCTAAGCTAGGTGGCTACGAGGGAACTCATGCAGGTCTGCATAATATTTGCAGATCTATAGTGATCATCAGAAAGGAAATCAAAAAATTTGCCACCTGCAGGAATCGAACCTGCGACCTTCGCTTTACGAGAGCGACGCTCTGCCCCTGAGCCAAGGAGGCATGCAGACTATGCTTTTTCGAAATTTCTGAATAGCATCCTTTTCCGATGTCATAAGTAAAAATTCAGATCTAAAACGATTGCCACCTGCAGGAATCGAACCTGCGACCTTCGCTTTACAAGAGCGACGCTCTGCCCCTAAGCTAAGGTGGCTACGATGGGAACTCATGCAGGTCTGCATAATATTGTCCATCTATAGTGATCATCAGAAACGGAAATCAAAAAATTTGCCACCTGCAGGAATCGAACCTGCGACCTTCGCTTTACAAGAGCGACGCTCTGCCCCTAACTAAGGTGGCTACGAGGGAACTCATGCAGGTCTGCATAATATTTGCAGATCTATAGTGATCATCAGAAACGGAAATCAAAAAATTTGCCACCTGCAGGAATCGAACCTGCGACCTTCGCTTTACGAGAGCGACGCTCTGCCCCTGAGCCAAGGAGGCATGCAGACTAAGCTTTTCGAAATTTCTGAATAGCATCCTTTCCGATGTCATAAGCAAAAATTCAGATCTAAAACGATTGCCACCTGCAGGAATCGAACCTGCGACCTTCGCTTACAAGAGCGACGCTCTGCCCCTAAGCTAAGGTGGCTACGAGGGAACTCATGCAGGTCTGCATAATATTTGCAGATATAGTGATCATCAGAAACGGAAATCAAAAAATTTGCCACCTGCAGGAATCGAACCTGCGACCTTCGCTTTACAAGAGCGACGCTCTGCCCCTAAGCTAAGTGGCTACGAGGGAACTCATGCAGGTCTGCATAATATTTGCAGATCTATAGTGATCATCAGAAACGGAAATAAAAAAAATTTGCCACCTGCAGGAATCGAACCTGCGACCTTCGCTTTACGAGAGCGACGCTCTGCCCTGAGCCAAGGAGGCATGCAGACTAAACTTTTTCGAAATTCTGAATAGCATCCTTCCGATGTCATAAGCAAAAATTCAGATCTAAAACGATTGCCACCTGCAGGAATCGAACCTGCGACCTCGCTTTACAAGAGCGACGCTCTGCCCCTAAGCTAAGGTGGCTACGAGGGAACTCATGCAGGTCTGCATAATATTGTCCATCTGTAGCGTACATCAGAAAACGGGATCAAAAAAATTTGCCACCTGCAGGAATCGAACCTGCGACCTTCGCTTTACGAGAGCGACGCGCTGCCTGAGCCAAGGAGGCATGCAGACTAGCTTTTCGAAATTTCTGAATAGCATCCTTTTCCGATGTAATAAGCAAAAATTCAGATCTAAAAACGATTGCCACCTGCAGGAATCGAACCTGCGACCTTCGCTTTACAAGAGCGACGCTCTGCCCCTAAGCTAAGGTGGCTACGAGGGAACTCATGCAGGTCTGCATAAATTTGCAGATCTATAGTGATCATCAGAAACGGAAATCAAAAAAATTGCCACCTGCAGGAATCGAAACTGCGACCTTCGCTTTACGAGAGCGACGCTCTGCCCCTGAGCCAAGGAGGCATGCAGACTAAGCTTTTTCGAAATTTCTGAATAGCATCTTTTCCGATGTCATAAGCAAAAATTCAGATCTAAAACGATTGCCACCTGCAGGAATCGAACCTGCGACCTTCGCTTTACAAGAGCGACGCTCTGCCCCTAAGCTAAGGTGGCTACGAGGGAACTCATGCAGGTCTGCATAATATTTGCAGATCTATAGTGATCATCAGAAACGGAAATCAAAAAATTTGCCACCTGCAGGAATCGAACCTGCGACCTTCGCTTTACGAGAGCGACGCTCTGCCCCTGAGCCAAGGAGGCATGCAGACTATAGCTTTTTCGAAATTTCTGAATAGCATCCTTTTCCGATGTCATAAGCAAAAATTCAGATCTAAAACGATTGCCACCTGCAGGAATCGAACCTGCGACCTTCGCTTACAAGAGCGACGCTCTGCCCCTAAGCTAAGGTGGCTACGAGGGAACTCATGCAGGTCTGCATAATATTTGTCCATCTGTAGCGTACATCAGAAACGGAAATCAAAAAATTTGCCACCTGCAGGAATCGAACCTGCGACCTTCGCTTTACGAGAGCGACGCTCTGCCCCTGAGCCAAGGAGGCATGCAGACTATGCTTTTTCGAAATTTCTGAATAGCATCCTTTTCCGATGTCATAAGCAAAAATTCAGATCTAAAACGATTGCCACCTGCAGGATCTCGAACCTGCGACCTTCGCTTTACAAGAGCGACGCTCTGCCCCTAAGCTAAGGTGGCTACGAGGGAACTCATGCAGGTCTGCATAATATTTGCAGATCTATAGTGATCATCAGAAACGGAAATCAAAAAATTTGCCACCTGCAGGAATCGAACCTGCGACCTTCGCTTTACGAGAGCGACGCTCTGCCCCTGAGCCAAGGAGGCATGCAGACTATGCTTTTTCGAAATTCTGAATAGCATCCTTTTCCGATGTCATAAGCAAAAATTCAGATCTAAAACGATTGCCACCTGCAGGAATCGAACCTGCGACCTTCGCTTTACAAGAGCGACGCTCTGCCCCTAAGCTAAGGTGGCTACGAGGGAACTCATGCAGGTCTGCATAATATTTGCAGATCTATAGTGATCATCAGAAACGGAAATCAAAAAATTTGCACCTGCAGGAATCGAACCTGCGACCTTCGCTTTACGAGAGCGACGCTCTGCCCCTGAGCTAAGGAGGCATGCAGACTATGCTTTTTCGAAATTTCTGAATAGCATCCTTTCCGATGTCATAAGTAAAAATTAGATCTAAAAACGATTGCCACCTGCAGGAATCGAACCTGCGACTTCGCTTTACAAGAGCGACGCTCTGCCCCTAAGCTAAGGTGGCTACGAGGGAATCATGCAGGTCT